>CM076574.1:108695062-108978333 GCA_034641835.2 Pinus albicaulis
GCCAAAATATGAAATGGTGACGATCACTATTTGTCTTTATAATCATTATTCGTGATAGACGTTGAATGTCACCAAAACACCTATACTTTTGGAAATGTTAACTTTGGTGACATTCAATTTCTAGTGACAAGGCTCTTTTGACCATCACCAATGACCTTATTGTGATATTTTTTAACCCTCACCAAAATATGAAACGGTGACTGTCAATGAACATTGCAATATGTATATATATAGATATAGGGACGACCATGAAAGGTCCAACATAATAAATTGTTGTTGTTCATATGAAATGGTGATAGTCACTATCCATCATTATAATAATTATTTGTGACAGACCTTGAATGTCACCACAACACCTATACTTCTGGCAATGCTACCTTTGGTGACGTTTATTTTTTTGGTGATGGAGGCTAAGGTTTGTCACCATTTCTCATATGAAATGGTGATTGTCACTATTCGTCATTATAAATCATTATTGGTGAATAAATTTGAATTTCACCCCAACACTTATACTTTTGGCGACACCACTTTTGGTGACGTTCAGTTTTTGGTGACGGAGGCTCTTTTGACCGTCATCAACGAGCCTATGATAACATTTTTTGACCATCAGCAAGGTCATTTTTTCTTGTAGTGTCATATGGTAAAATGATGTAATTTTGTTTATATAGTCTAATATATATATATATATATATATATATATATATATATATATATATATATATATATATATATATATATATATATATATACACTTACCTTTAAATGTGTAAGTACCACTTGTTGGTTATATGAATGTAGTTTTCTCGTTCCTTTCGACACCGGTCACTATTATAAAATTAATTTTCCACCTCATACATAGTGTTCTTGTAATTTATCTTGACTCGAATGCTAATTTGCATTTTATAATTTTATTTTCCCTTTTCCTTTGGCTACTCAAATAAATCTTCTCATTTCTACATGTGTAACACCAATTGAAATAGAAATTTTTTGTATATGCCAACACATAATTTTAACTCTTTTTCTCAGTATCGGCTTAAACACCAAGTGTTTTATCTTTCCTTTCAGACCACTGGCATATTTTGTTTTATTTCCTGCATAAGTTACTACTATCATGTGTGAATGTTACTACTTAACACCTTATAACCTTTAAGGGTCGTTACTCATTACAATTTCTAGTATATTTTTTCTCTAAAGCATAACTCAAATACAAGGAACAAAATTGAAGCCTCGAGATGTTGAATTCTATACTTTTATGATTCTTATTGATCCCTTACATGTTTTAAACTAATGTTCAGGATTTATCGATGGTAACATTTATCCCTTATCTATACTTTACAAGAAAATTCATCGTTAATGATTGCATGCATCATAATAGAATTCAGTTTAGCATGACTCATTTTTAGACAATATGATGCATGTATATCAAATAAATAGTAAAATCCATATTCTAGATGATTAACGTATCAACACACTAAGCTAATATTTCCAAATACTTTCATCTCTAACACGGGATCAATTTTTCAAAAGACTAGCTTTATGCTACACATAGCTCTGAACATATGACATCTACAAATGCTTATTTATGATGATTGAATAAAAGAACAGTTAATACACACACAATCAGTAGTTGAGATACTTGGGAATTTCACACTTTTTTCCACCCAACCTAGAATTGTTTCCTCAAGTTCGTCCCCCAAGCTAAGAAGTTATTTCCACTGTATCAACAACCTTTGTTGAGTCACTTCCTAGGTATTTAATACCTTTCTTTCATGATAAATGTTTCCCTTTGTGACATCCCACTTTTGTGGTCCTCCAAAACCACTTGCCTAGGCTTTTCCTTAAAAGTTCACTTTTATCTCTCATGATACTTTACATTTATCCAAGCTTAGAATATTTCATGAGCTAAAAAACTTAATGTATCTTTCTCTCCCATCCATTAATATTATGTATAATTTCATCTATAATTCATATCATGAAATAATTATCCAATCTCATTTACAAATGAGATTTTACCCTTGTTTTTTTTTTCTTTTGCAAGAATCTCATTTCTAGGTTTCTCATTCCCACAGACATACATTCCATTTATTTATTAATAAATATTCATATACATAATTATTCCAATATTCTTTATGGTTTTTCCGCTATTCTTTCTAACATTACTCACTCTAACCAAAAAAAATATTACAACAATGTAAAGATATTACATATACATACAAATGTATTTACATTCACAAATCCCATTAGTTGGTATCTAATGCCAACTAATATTATTTCATATCCATGAAATATTAATTGCAATATAATCTCAATTAGTATAATTATTTCTCATTTATAATGTATTTATGAGATTATTGTAGCAAAATCTATTTAACCAATCACTGTCACCGTATGGGTTGTGGTTTCTAGAATAACTATGTGGTATCTAAAGCATCTTTAACCTTTTGGATGTGGATTTTGCAACTATATAATTCTTAAAAGTTGAAGTATATATCAAAAATAAGAAAATATCACATAACAATCTATTTTTTCCTTAATTTCTCTTGATCAAATAAACATAATGTAAATGTTGAATAAGATGCGCATGGAAAGTTATTTTGTTAAAATGGTGAATATAAAGGTAGATAAGAGGGTTAATTAATAGTTAAAATAATGTCAAAATGGATATCCAACAACTACGGAAGGAGTAGTGTCAATGATAATCAGATGAATTAGCTATAATAACCAATGCTAAGAAAGAAGAGTAGAGTAAGCTCATTTATAACATGAAGGCCTACTTTTTTCTATTAAAGAGGAAGTTAGTGAACCTATCATGTTGATTAGAACTCTGAAACTAATACCAGTCAAACAACCTTTGTTGAGGAAAGAGGGAGTGAAGAAAAGTCATCTTAGTTGAAGAAAAGGAAAAAGAGTGAATAGTAAGAAGTAAAACATTGCTCCAACATGCTTGTAAAGCTTGAATCAAAATAGGGAAGTATTGTTCCTATGATTTAAGAATACAATAATGCTCACCAGAACTATAAAATAAGTCAAAAGGAAAGAGAATAAATTCAAGAGGTACCATAAAAAATACCTTGTTTGTTTCTATTAAGAGAGAGAAAAAAAGTTGATAATGCACTTGGATGCATGTTTTTTTTAGGAAAGTAACTACTTGCTAAAACAAGCAAACCTTTAGAAAATTACTATATTTTCTTCAGAAAGATGATCTATATACCAATTCATAAAGGTAAAAAACAGAAAGAAGAAAACCAAAAAAAGTTACAAACATCCAATGTAATTCCAAGTAGATTTTCCAGCCTTTTGAATTAAATGAAAATTGAGAAAGAAAGTGTTAGAGGCTTCATCCAAACCTTTATTCTCAAAACAACACATCCAAAGACAAACGTTTCGAGAGTAAATATTAAGGAGAAAAATAATATTCATACATTTGCAATCCAGGGAACAATAATTTTTTAAGGACAAGGAACAATAATTTTTTAAGGAAATATGTTGTGGAAGACATTTATTCAATGTTGGAATTTTTACAAGAATATCAAGAATAAAGAGTGTGCTAGTGAAGAAAAAGCATACCGTGCTTTCAAATCGTTGTGTTTCTGGACAAAAATATTATGAGGAGGGATTCTAGACTAATCTATGTTCCTTATATGATAATGCTCGTGCAATTGAGTGTCCTTTGTGTAGATTGCAATTCATTGCTTAGATATGGTTTAATGTATTATTGGTTTCTTTGTGTCATTCCATAACTCAATTTACATATAATTGTATCAATCGTTTTACATTATGCCTTCATCACTATTTCTAATTTGTTTAGTTACTAGCATGATAATTAAATGCAATGATCTCATTTACAATTAATTTTTTATTCTAACAAAACTAAAAATCAATTTATTATATTGTTGCACTATATTATACCATATTGTGGGAACTTATTTAATTTCCCACAACTTGACTTCTCTTTAAATTAATTCACTTGCATTTTCATTGTGGGAACTTATTTAATCTCCCACAACTTGACTTTCCTTTAAATTAATTCACTTGAATTTTCATTGTATAAGGCATCTTATAGCTTTAATTTGAAATGTACATCTATGTATTATGCAAGGAATGTACAACTATTTCCCAAGGCATTCACGTACAACTATTTCTTATGTTCCGTGTAAGCTAAAGACATCAACATGTACAAATGAAAACCGCTTTCAAGTTGTGTGTATTGACATTCCCCCAACTAACATTATATCAACCTATGAAAATATAGTATATACTTCATGGTTATAGTGCTAGTCGTTACAAGTTAGAAATACATGCGATAATATTTATTGTTTGTGTATAGAATGTGCTATCAATTAAAGAGACTTACGTATGAACATTTTAAAAATATACTATGTGATAGTATTGGCTTAACATGGTTATAGGTGTTGAGTTTTTCACATCTAGAGAAATAGTGTTTAATATTTAATTGGTAATTGGATTGGTATAATGAAAAAAATTTCTCTTTTTCTAGACATTAGTATTAACACTACGAATACAACAATCCAAACCTTAGAACTAAGAAAAGAACCGTTCCTTCATGCATTAGTGAATATCAAATTGAGGAGTACGATATCAACTTAACTATCAATTATGAAAAAACCAAATTTTATTTTCTTAATTATGTAATGAAGAGTTGTTTTGGCAAGAAAAATTGGCTATAGGCCCACCATTTTGAATCAATAAAGGAAGAAACAAGGTCACCAATTTAAATCTCAAAAAACCCCAATCAATGGGAATTCATACAAGCACTCAAGGAAGAGTATTATTTTGTGGGTGATCTATAAATTATTGTGGATATTCCACATGATAGCTTATAACAACATATCTATTAAAATAAACCAAAATGTATACTATGAATGGTTCATTCCTTTAGATTCCATATATGTTATTTATAATTTTGTTGTTTATACATGCAATAAATACAATGATAAAATATAGAACAATGAAATACAAACACATACCAATCACAATGAACACAAGTATATGCTTAGGGAAAGCATTATATGAGAAAACCTAGTTGGAAAGTAAGTCTAGTCTATTCTATTTTTTCTAGAACAAAAATATTGCAAGTACAAAGGAGAAGACACTCTCTATGGAGTTACTTGAGGTTTTTGGCCCATATGCTACTATGGTAAACAAACCCCCTCTATTATTCTCTCACTTTCCCACTCTCAAGTTGTTTTACACTCTCTGGAACAAGGTACAATCAAAATGAATAGAACCCCCTTTCCTCCTAGTGGCTTAGTTATAACACAACGTGATAAAAAACATGGGTTTAAGTTTGAGGACTCCAACTCACAACTAGATTTATAAATTTGACCCTCCTAGAGTATTTTTTAAAGTATTCATGTGAATATCCAATTTTTGAAGAGTAATGGGGGTGGCATGGCACCCCCTTGAATTATAGTGATTAATCATGATAAGTAAATTTATGGGAGGAACTTTTGCATCCAAACTTTGAATTACATATTTCTTAAAACCTTATAAGGATTTTTAAGTGTAGAATAACATTACGGGGTTCGATTCTTAAGAGAGAATTTTTAACCCCCATAAAACATCATTTAAGGCCTCAAACTAAATACAAAAGGTTTCAAAACCCAATTCTCCCAACTAGGTATTTCCAATAAAATTGATAGTGTAAGATGATTCCTTCAACAGGAAACACTTTTTGCCCTTTTTTGACGTTGAAAATTGTAATTTTCTATGGTTTTTCAACTTCAACTCCACTAAACTCATATTTTCAATGGAAATTACGCTTTGACATAAAAACAAGATTTGTAGAGAATTGTCTTCCCTCCATACTCATTTAAAAAAAAAAAAATATCGACATATAGAGGGGTAAATTTGTTGTTTACTAACTGCATATACTTGAAATTTTCAGGAAAACATAAATAGTCACTTTTTAAACCCTAACTTTTTTTAGGGAAGGTTATTCATTTTTTGGAAATAAACCATATCATCATAATCTACATAGATTGCACTAGAGCACTGACTATTTTTCGATAATTTTCAGATTAAATCACTATTTTTTATTATTTTTTGAAATGGACGAAGAAAAAAAAACAGTGATGTTTCAGTACATTTTATGAGCCCTAGATTTTATTTTCAATGTGATCGTCAATAAGAAAAATGAGAATACCCTTTTAAAGAACACGAGGAGAGGAATTGCAATATGATTTTTTTGATTTTTTTGATGTTTCCATTTTAAAGTTTTTGAATTTTCATTCAGTGCAATTTTCAGAACAATGAAATTCCACAGTGACACAGTTTAGTATAAAATTAATAACAAATTGAAATTTTTAATGAAACTCCACAAATCTTACATCATTAAAAACTAGATTCAGAGATGAATATAATGGTACTAGGTACGAAATATAACATTTTGTTTTTGTAGGTTTTCTGCCCCTCCAAATTTGCAGGTTCCTGAAAACTGCAAAATTTTCTGGGTTTTTCGTTGACCAGAAACTCTGGGCCGAGATAATTTCTCGGGCAAGATATTTATTAAACTCTCGACTGAGAAATTTAAAACTCTCAACTAGGAGTTTAAACCACCACATGTTACATTTAACTGTGCAGTTAAACTCTTGGCCGAGAGTTTGCGCCCGAGAGTCTACCCAAGGCTAACTCTCATCCGAGAGTTTAATAAGTTATCGCAAAGTAATGAATTTGTCAAGAAGTTATTTCTAAATGAAAACCAAAAAAATAGTACAATTATGAACATGTGTTTAATTAAAAAAAAAACTCGAAGCTTATCCATTAACTTTGCGATATTCGATTGGTAGAGAAAGTCCCTTCAGTTGAGGATTCTTCATATTTTGCAATGCAGAGTTTGGGAATCACCAATATGAGGTTGTAATATTATTAAAATGGAAAGGCTGTTGAATGCATTTGAACCATTTAAGCCTACATGTGTATATATAGGTAGAGTAAGGTGAGGCACGCAACTGAGTGACACTAAACGAAGATTGACTTGGAATATTAAAAGCATGACATAAAATACCTATTCACTTTTTAATGGCAAACAATCTATGATTGTACCTTCGAGGAGATCAGAGAAAACCCGGGACCCATTCCCGTTATACAAACCTGTGGAGTACATGTGTAATGTCACGAGCGGAACTTACCCAAGGCCAACTCTCGTCCAAGAGTTTAATGGGTTTTTAGCAAATATAAACAAAAACCAATTAAAAAAATTTTTGTTTATGATCATTTTCAAGTTTCATGAATTTTTCTATGCAATATTGTATTTTAAAATAGCATAACCTACGGATCTAACATCAAGCATGCTACTACTCATAATAATGGATTTTCAAGATAATCATCAATCATCATGTAAATCTCAAAAAGTTTTACCCTTATTTCTTTCCGTTAATAATGTCAAAACTATTCATAAAGGTGTGTTTAGCTATGAATTAATTCTTATGTTAGAAAGTTTCACTAGTAATGGATTTCACACTTTTATATTAAGAGATAGATATCCCACTCCTTGTAGCAATAAATCCAAAAAAATTTAGATGAAATTATTATTTCCAATGGAAAACAACTCAACTCTCATCAATGTTTCAATATAGATGAAGAGAAATGGTTTGGTAAATTTCAAATTTAAGGAGAAAATTTACTCAAACTAGTTTATAGAGCATATCGATAGCTTCAACAAAATACTCCTAATTTTTAAAATTGGAAGAAGGATTAGCTTTATTCTTTTATATTTTATTGATGGAGCATAAAATTGGAATCCTAGGAGCATAAAATTGGTATCGTAACAAATAAAGGCATATGCACTTTGAAAAGGGTTTAAAATCACTAAAGGAATAAGAATGAATTCAATCATTATGATTAATGACTCTAGGATCATTATCATTCATATGATTAAACAACCATTACCCATAGGAAACTTTCTAACATCAATTCCAGATTGATGTAGACAACAATAAGGCATATATTCACCAAAATTCAATACTACCATGTCTTGCAAGAACATAATCAAGAGGAAAATTGGTGAGAAAATTCAGATTTAGAATAAAATTAGGGGGAGATTAAGGTTAATGGTGTATTATTCCACCAATTTATCCCCTAATTATTGTATATTTGAAACATATTTTGCTGGTACTGTAACATATGGTTTAAAATCACTAAAGGAATAAGAATTAATTTAATGTGAAATGTGAAATGTTTCTATGTTTAAATCATAGAAACATGGAAAATGTGTTGAAAGGATTTGGCCTCAACCATTAAATAGAGTTCCATTCCGTTGCAACATTTTTTAGGGACTGCGCTAAAAGATGATTCAAAAAAGTATTATAAACCATAAAAAATGTGTTGTATGTCAAAGGCCAACATGTTAATGAAATTGATGATAGAGAGAGTAATGGTAGGAACACATAAATACATGTTGATAGCAAAAAGGGCCAATACTCTACAACATACTGTAACTGTTGCTAAATACTTCGTAAAATTTAATATTTTTTTCAAAACATAAATTAATGTTCAAAAATAATTAAATATATAGTCATATGCTATGGACCTAAACTTTCAAAAAGTTTAGCAGAAATATCTGTGAACAAGAATTTTCAAATACCATATAATCAAACCAGGCATTAGCTATCATGCAACTTGCAAGTGACTTAAAGAATCAAACAAGAATCATTCCAAAGAAAAGTATTTGGAAGCACTAGAAAATTATGCAAAAATTGACGAAAATCAGAAAGATTCCTTATAATGAGACCCCAACATGCCAGGTTTGGCACATGAGAACCCCTTTCCAGGAATGCACCCACCCTAACCCCTTCGAATTTGACATAAGGACAGATTTTGGGCATCAAATGGCATGCACACTTGATTAAGGAACGTAAAAAAATAGCTTTGGCATAAAGACTCCTCATATCCATGGAGAAGCACAGGATTCTACCCTTAGGGTAGCTTTAAAATATAATACATGAACAGCAAGAATTCTTCCTCTAATAATGATATTAAGAAAATGACATTAAGACACAGTAAATGATGGACACGATCTTTGGAGAACCTTGTTTTCTACTAGTGTTTGATTCATCATTTCTATATTCCTAATGAGAAAGGTTAAATAAAAGTTAAAATTAAATTTAAAGCAAATTATCAACAACCAAGGATATTGATAAGCAAAAAAACATTTAAACCAACATTTTCTAGAACAGATCACTTGCCTCTTATGAAATATTAGATCATTGATTGGAATCTATATAGCTTGGTGGAGAAATATTACAAAATTAAATTTCATTAGTGCTAGAATAACACTTGAAATTATTCTCTTGATGACAAACATAAGACTCATATTTTGAAATTTCTTTCAACTCGGGAAACTAGACTCCATCCAAGCTTCCACAAAAATAGTAAATAATTGTAAGTTCGATTGCAAGGTCAAATAAAGTACTCATGTTGAACCTAAAATATATTTGATAGCATGTGGACATAGAGTATACACAATGCACGCAAGAATACTTGACTATGTAAATCTCTCTTACTGTAGGAAAATGAAGTGTTCCCTCCATCGGCGAAATATCATAGGTCGCTTAAAATGTTAAATATGAGAGGTAAAAATTGATTGTTTGGTCATCTTCATCATCTTCCAGCCAATAAGTTTCAAGAATATTTACTGCCTTCTCATAAATTTCATTATTGTCATGACATTGCAGGTTCTCAATCTTCTCAAGTCCTCCAGCATCATCAATATACTATGCATAGATATTTACACCTCCAGTGTTGCCCAGAACCTTCTCTGCTTCCCCAACTTTCAAAATATTCTCTAGCCCTTCATGACAAATAGTTGCAATTCTTGGGTCTAGACAGACTAGAAGATCACATAGAGGCTTAATGCATCCTTGATTCACAAGATATCTGCAACCAAAAGAAGGAATCGATAGTTTGTCTCATTGTATCAACTGACACAAATTATTGAACATCTGTACATCACACTAACTATTATCAGCAAACACATCTCATTACATTATGTCTTGTATGTTGACCCCTTTATTCATTACTAGACAACCCATTTTAGAAATATTCTTGTGTTGATCATATATATTCATTAAATACATACTTTATTTGATCATGTGTACCAGTAAAAGTAGCATTAGATATAGCCCATGTTGCTTCTTTCTTGATATCAAACTCAGCAGTTTGCAGCAATTGTACAAGAGGAGGAATAATGTTTGCGTCAATCACAGCCTGTAAACAAATCCAAACTCAGGATATATGAACTTAAACAGCATTTTACAAGGAATAAGACATTCAATGAAGTGTCATTCCCAATCTATAAAGCAGTATAGCTAAGGAACCTGTATTTGATCTTTGTTTCCTGTAGTTATGTTTGAGATGGTCCAGCATGCTTCCTTCTTGATACTTTTCTTATGATTATGGATCAACAGTGCCAAGAGGTAGGGAAGTGCCTGATTGTTCATAGGATATTATACTTTAAATATGAGAAATCGGATTATTTCATCTATTTTCTTCATTGATTGAAATGAACAAAGGCCCAAATCCTAATTAATAAAAAAATATACTATGCAAAATTTCTAAGAGTAATGGTTTCTTGCACATTTATAGATTTATGGGTGTAGAAAGAATAGATAAAATTTAATATGAGGACCAGAAGTATGGAGGATTCACAAGAGCGTATAGCGATGAAGAGGAAGTAAAAGATTTAAATATCAATTTGAGTAATGCAAAACATGAGTACAATGTGAATAGAAGCATAATGGAGCTAGTAAAGTTGGTTGGAAAATTCCACGTTGAAAACAGAAGTGAAGATTTTTAATACTAACACTACAAGGAAAAGACCCTCTAGCGAAGGTTATAAAGGAGGTTTTTAGTGTTATAAAATTGGCCAAAATTGTCAAAAAAACATTTGCTACAACATTCGTTTATGGTTACGGAGGTTTTGGCAGAGCTTTTAACGGAAATTCAACACAACTAAAAAAAATGGGCGGCAGGAAGTTATTACGGATGTTTTTTTATCGGTGCGCTACTATGGCTTTAACGCACCGGTGTGTACATGCAGATGGTGCCCCGGGGCGGTCTCAGTCCAACGCACCATGATGTTTCAGTGTAAAACCGCACCGGGCGTAGTGTTGGTCATACAACGCACGAGGTTGTTCTAATTGGTCTTGGGATTTGTGCAGTGCCCATAGGTCGTATCAACGCACCAGTGTGTATACTTATATAAACGCACCGGTGCGCCGTATCACAGAAAGGCACTGAGATTTATAATTGGTATCGGTATTCGTGTAGTGCCCATAGATCGTAAAAATGCATCGCTGCTTATATACGTAAATGCCCCGGTGCGCAGTATCACACAAACGCACCGATATTTATAACTGGTATCGGTATTTGTGCAGTTCCCATAGATCGTACAATGGCACTGGTGCTTATAGACACATAAACGCACCGGTGTATAGTTACTGACACGCACTGGTTTTCATTTTGTATTTCTTAGAAACATCGACCTGTGACAGTCCAATTATTGTGATTGTTTTAAATTCATTATTCATCAACTGTCGACACATCTTATAACAATATTCATATTAATTACATTTTTATTAATGCATTTGAATGTGATGTTTGGATTAATTTTTTATATCATATCATAATTATTGTGGTTTTTAAAATTCATTATTCATCAAAAGTCGACACATATATATCTTATAACAATATTCATATGAATTAAATTTTTATTAGTGCATTTGAGAACGACAATGGAGAACACAATAGAATAAATTAAAACATATTTTATGATTATATATATAATATATATGAATAAGACAATCTTTATCATACAAAATGGGACAGTTAATATTCGTATCCCTTTGTCTTTCAATTGGGACACTATGTCCATTACATTAAACAAAATGTCTGATTTCACAGACATATTTCAAAAAATAAAATGCCTTGCTTTGATATCCAAACATAGTGATCATCATTCTTCGCTTGAATTGTTGTCACTGCTAGAGCTACTTCCATGACTTGGGTTATTTTCAGGAATGTTTTGTTCACGACGTTGATTGTTTTCTTCTTCTTCACCTTCCATCTACAAACATAAAAATAAACTGAAATGAGTGTATATACATTGGTGAGAATAATGAAAATTGCAATATTAAATAATATACATCAATGTAAATCGAAAAGAAAAATGACGTACCATCGCAACAATTGACTCATAAACTATACACATTCTTTCAAAACCATGTACCATGCTATCTTTCAAAATTTCATCTGTTGGCGCAGTTCCATACTTTGTTTCCTGCAAGTTTTATACCCCATAACAAATCATATATTTAATAGAAAAGATGTTTTTGTTCTATTAATTATAGACAGAGCTAAGTAAAACAAGATCAATAGATGCTTACAAATTCCACAATAAATTTATGATATGCCAACATATACTCACATCCCATATTTAACCCAATTTCAATCAATTCGTCTGATGGTTCTTCTTTGTATGTTAGCACTTGTTTGAAGACATTCAATGATGATTTTTGTAAAACAACTTAAAAAATACAAAAAAGAAATCTAGTTAAGTTGTTAAAAGGAAGTAACAATTACTCACAAACTTAGAGATCAACCCTTTTCTTCCTTGTCGTCCTGTTTTATGTGTTGAATGGGTTCCATTTTCTTTCTTTTTTTCTGCAAGAAAATTTTTGAAAATTAATATTTAATGCTAAATTGTTTATTTATTGTACCTAATGATCGAAAAATTCAATGATTACATATTACATTTGAAGCACATTTTTGTTGATATGGCTCCTCCTACGATGCAATTTTGTCCATTTCTTTGACCATCTCCTTGTACACCTTTTAGGACATTCCTACGGGCATATTTTTGATATCAACTCGTTCATCTTTTGAGATTTTCACAATCTTCCTAAAAATGTAACATGACAATAAAATATTTAATTTTTATATTGATATATGAAAATTAAATCTAACAAAAGTGATATTTATAAATAATTCTAGACAAACATTTAAAGGAATATTATTTTTTCATTCTTTCTTTTTTGTTGTTGTACGTTTTTTCTATTAAAAGTCTGACATGTCTCATTAACCAATTCTCTGGAAACTCTTCCTGTAGTTTAGATAAAATTTGGTTCTTGGAATCATTGGATTGATTTTTTTATTGTAAGTGGAAAGAACGTCTATACATTCGTTCCACTAGATCCCTCAAACTTTTGTAAAAATTTTCCCCCCTTTCGTTAACTTCTAGCACCACTCCAGATGAGCTAAGGAGCAATTCATTTTCATTTGCATGTTCTATTTTTTTTCTTTTCTTAGAACAACATTCCTTTTCTGAGTTGTTGGTCCCTGTAGAACATTAAACAGATGTGAATTAATAGACTGTTTGACACATGTTTTCTAATAATTTTAAGTATATTATTAATGATAATTAAAAAAATAAACTCATATTGGATCGATAGTATTTTTTCATTCACCTGATTCATCTTTTTGCAATTTTTCCATTAAGCTTTTGAATTGAGGTCACCATATTAGTATATTTCATTTCTTCAGCAACAGGCATCTTGAACCATGGAGAAATATGGTTCAAAGATATGGAATTAGACCTTGAAAATTACAAAATGTTCCTGAAACCTCATTGTAAATATGCTCCCGAGTATATCTTCCCTTTTAGGAATTTACTTGATAAATATGCCCCTATTATGAATTTAATTATGAAATAGTTTACATGTGAAGCGATATTCTCAAGGCTATACCAGTACCATGTCAGGTTATTTGTGCACTTAACTGCTACAAAGCCACTCAATATGTCTATCTATTTATTCAGAAGTTTGGTCAAGATGACTAAAAAGGTATATAACAAAGGTAAATATCATCATCCTAGTTTTTTCCACCATGGTTTGGCCAAGCTTATTGTTTTGCATCATATTTCAGAAATCAATATGTCTTTGGAAACTTTCATGGAAAAAGTTACATCAATGCCTACTATTAGCCCACCCATCATCCATAGCACACCATCAACACCATCACAGCAAAAGGAGGTTGGCTCTTCAAGTAGGCAAGCAGAGATATCAAAGGCACCTAGCGTTGAGATCACTCAAACCTATGATAAAGGTAAGAGGATGTTTTTTTCTCCTAAGACCATCAAATGTGTGCTTGCACCTGATACCAAAGCTGGACAAAGACAACATTACAGCAACCACCTAGTCATGATAGTGAGCCACTCATGCATGAGGATGAGTCACCATTGCAGTAGCATGAAGAAAAGGCACCTATGGAGGTTTACATGGTAGAGCAGGTAAAAGACAAGAAAAATAAGGAGATAATAAGGGAAAAATATGCAGAGATAGCAGAGTTGAGAGACATCCTCTAAAAGGAAAACTTCTTGATTACCTTCCTATAGCAAGAGAATATGCAACTGAAGGTAAAACAACTCCTCCAAAGTAAACCAAAGGCAAGTATTGAACTAGACAAGGGCAAAGGAAAAGAAGTGGTGGATCTTGAGAAGCTAGAGGACACAGAGATTGAAACAAATTCAAGGAGGCCAAGAACAAGAGGGTTAACTAAGCAAAAAGATGAAGAAAGAGAGCCATCTCCATCATTAGCTCAGTTAACCTTCGAAGAATTGATAACTGTTGAAATTGAAAAAGTTAAAGAGTTGTGGCTTGATATGGTAAAAATTTATCTTGAGAAGTTGTTGAAGAAGGCATAAAGAGATAAAAACCTCCAGGGGCATATGGTGAGGCATTATTTCAAAAGGAACCAAATCGCCAAGGTGAGGGTGAAGAACTTGAGGAAAAAGCTTAAGGAAACCCTAATTAAGCTTAAGGAGAAGGATAACTTGGACCTGCATGCTAAGGCCTCCTTAGTTGTTTAGTACATCATCCCAAGATTCCATGAAATAAATTTTGGAGGGTTTTGAGCTTTTTTGGCATTTTTGCAAAATTTGAAAAATGTGGAGATTTGATCAATGCAGAAGCATTGCGCAGCGGCGCAACGCTTTTTCTCAGGGCATCTAAATGAATTTTTTTTTACATGGCTAGATTCATTTTGGCCACTACATCATAATTATGGTATCAAGTTGGCTTTTCAACCTCCCATTTTAAAGAAAAATGCAAAAAACACCAATTTTTTCATGCTTCTGCCACCTATTTTGTCTTTCTGCGGCGCTTCTGGAGTAAGGTTGGGAGGATCAGTTTTTGAAGGCCTTCTAAAGGGTGTTATCTCAGTTTTTAGGGTGAAATGGAAAGAAGACATGTAGTTCTACCTATCCTAACTCTAATATTTTCAAATGGGTGCTTGAAAGTCAATCAAAATCAACTCCAAATCGGCACAATGCTTCTGCTAGGAGGCATGACGCTTCTGTTGAGAGTCACAACGCTTCTTTCTTGGATTTGCTTGGACAATTTTCAAGCCAAAAAAACTCTTAAATTTGAGGTTATTTGTCCCATGAGGTGTCTTTTTGGTATAAGAGTTTGTTTTTGCCTCTCCTTGTGGAATAATAATGTAATTAATCATGGATACACACACTCCTATTTTTTAGCTAAATTTGAGGGAATGGTTTCTAACTTCACTAGATTCTAGGAAATGACTCATACAATACATTTACGATGTGTTTTGTATAATATTTCAACCCAATGATGTTTCATGACCTCTATTTTCTATATTTAGTCCAACTCAAGTCATTTCATGGGTTGTATAGTTGTTATTTGCAGTGGAGCTATTGTACAAAACCTTTTTTCAGTGAAATCAAAGAATGTTGCAGCTATAATCTTGGAACTCTAATGGTATTTTTTTGAGAAATTTTTCTTCCCTGTTACCTCATCAAGTTGAATGTTATGTTACCTTTCATCCATATGTATGCTTATGTATGTTAATCTTATGAGTGTATGAATAGAAATCTTGTTATATATGATTTGTTTTATAAGACTTTCATGAATGTATCTATTCTTCTCATGAATGAATTCATTTAAAATTTGTATTATGATTCTCTCTATTTTCAAACCTTATACACAATGAAAAATTAAGTATGCTCCTAAGTATACCTACCTGGCTTCATCCTTGTCAGGGAAAATTTTAAGGATGGAAATTTATATTAAAGATTAGAAACCTTGGCGAATCTTACTAATCCATAATATGCAAACTATAAAATTATTAGTCATATTTTAGTAAAATATTAAAAATTCTAATGATTTTCTATAATCTCTATAAAATTTTGTCGATTTTTAAGGTAAGATGTTTTTTCTTATAAAATTTGGGCGAATCACTTTTAGGAAAAAATGGGAATTGGCAAATCTCTTTTTGGAAAAAACATGGAAAATTAGCCCATCTACGAATATTAGCCCCTAAACTTTCCCTGATCCTTGTCTCTGCAACTTAACCTTTGAAATCACACCTAAACCCTAGGCCTAGTTCCTTGAATATCATTCCTATCGAACAAAAATTTCAAACAAACAAAACCCTAATCTACTAAGCATCATAACTAGCCTAAGATCATTATATATCGAGTCATCTAATTGGCTGCAAAGTAACATTGAGAGAGCCCTCTCCTGTTTTGGTAGGGCTAGCTACCTTACCTAAAGGTTGGTTTATGGTTACCTCCTTCAGTTCCATTCTCAGCCTTGGGAAATGGGGGGAATGATATTAACAATATCGATGTTTGTATCCATTTGATTAAATTTGTAATTGGTAAACAACTCTTATACTGCATCTAAGGATTTTATTGTTCATATAAATACATGGTTTCCTTCATGTCCCTCAAATATATAATTGGGTTACTTACTTTTTGTCCCAGGTTATCTACTATTTATAAACCTCGTTGGAAAAAATGTTTACTATAATGACTAAGAGTTTCGTTGTAGGGTGCCAATAAAGGGTTCATAACATTCTAACAGGTTACAACAATTGTTTTTAACCACCCCTCCCACATTCACCCAATTCCAGGAGCTTGTCAGAGTAAATATGACATGAGAGTTACTATGTGAGACCTGATTTCCAATATCCTCTTATTGAAAATGGTGTCCACATTTCTAGAACTAACTAGAACAACCAGTGACACTTAATGACACTGTCATCATCCTAATTAGACGTAACATTATTTCTCTTCAGTTTCGCCTCTTTAAATTTGACAGGACTTTCTATTTTTGGTAGTTTTTTTGGGTTTTAAACTTCTAAGCCCATTTAGAGGAGATAAAATTGTTTTCAGGGGAAAATAATAGACCAAAGAAGTGCAAGTCTAATTTACCTATCTGCTTTTGGCCTCCTCATAGATATCTTCGAAACAAGTTATTATGATAGTCAAATGGAGATCGTATGTCGAATTTCTGACCTTAGGAAGTTGGAGTTATGAATTACCCATTCATAAAAATACTTTTTGTACATGTTACTTGTAGGTTATAAGTACATATTTTTTGATTAATTCAATAATATCATGAGATAATCATAATTGACACAATTACAAAGCTAAAAATTAACTCTCGACTCAAAACGTGATCTAGACTTACCAGAACATAATAGGAAAGTCGTCAAACCCATGGAGAACATGGAAAATATAGGTTATAAATGAATATAGGAATACAAGGGTCTCATTCTTATCTAAAAACCATAAAGAATTTTTGTTTCCCTCTCATAATAACTGCAATCACATCTCTTAGGTAATGCATTCAATAACATATCATTTACCAATCAAAACATGATGAGAACCATAACTAAAGTATGCCATAAAACCATGCTTATAACAAAAATAATAACACTTATAGAACAACCATGAAAGCCATATCATAACAAGTATATTTTCTCATAAAATACAAGAGGAAATGAGCTCTTATTAACATATTAAAATTGCAACCAAGTGAGGGACTTCCACATACCACCCAACCATAGATTGTACTGAACCAAATCTCTCTTTACTCAATCACCCCCGTGCCATATTCCAAGCATGAATGGGGTATCTCATTGAATAACCAAACATAACCAATCCAGGGCTTCAACGAGGCAAAACTTCCTCAACCCTCAACCATTGATTCCACCTCACGGTTTAGCATCACCAACCATCACAAGATCGGTCTCTACCCAAGTTGTCCAAGGCTCCATAGCATTTCTTCCAACCCAAATCTAGGACTATAAACTCATCCAACAGTTTTCACATGGCTCTAGAGCATTTTTCCAACCAAAGCTCCAAGACTAGTAACTCAACCCACCAAGGGCTCCAAAGTGTTTTTCTAGCCAAGGCTTCTAGTACTAGTAACTCAACCCATGTTGTTCCAAGGATTCCATAGGGTTTTTCCAAACAAGGTTCTAAGAACTAATAACTAATCCCACAACCTTGACAAAGATGAGCACCAACCGTAAAACTAAAGGGAAAAACCCACAATGTTTTCCAAGAAATGGAAAGGCTAGGAAAAACCATTTTCAATCCAGGAAATCCTCAATGCTAATGATAGATCACAACAAAATAACCATATGCATACACCATGCATGCCAAAACTAGTAATAAAATCATACGTGCAACTCGAACCTATAAGGAAATCTAGATGTAGTTGTTGATCTCATTCTCCCCTTGGACTTTCCCAGTTTCCTTGCCTTCTTTATCCAAATCCAATGTGCTCTAGGAATGATCCAGGAAAACTCAAAGTGTGCAAGGGTGTGGTAGAGAATGATCCAGTAATCCAGTAATCCAAGCTAAAACTAACAAAAAACTATGAACTGGTCCTTAGAAGCCTTTTTTATTATTTATGCCTCTATTTTCTTCAGTTTTTCTTAACTTTCCTCCAATTTCATCCTCATGAAAATTTGTGACCTTTCACCTTCCTTTTCTCCTATTTTCCATTACTTTCATAAATAAAATTTCAATTAATGCCTCTCTATCTTTTCCATTTCCTTTTCCAATTTCCATAGTGATTTGTTAATCACTAGTGATCCCCATCACTATTTTTTTTCCTAACATTGAGATTGGAATACTTGTCCCATGACCTTGATCGTATTTTCTTCCTTTATTAAATTTATTAAATGGATTTTTAACCAAGGTTGTTACAGAGCCCTCTCCCTTGCAGGAATACTATCGCTAGTGTTCAATGAGACTTATAAACTATCAAAACACATTCTTCCCATGGAGCTTTATAACACACCTTGATGCAAAATTTACATCATATCATACTACCGAAAACAATACCAACATATCATGAACAACATACCACTTATTAGAAATTTATAACACAACTCAATGGGGTACTTACAACTGACATATGCATACACATAGACATGACCAAAAGATAATACAAAGAATTATAGGAAAATGCATCCACTCAACTAGTGAATAAATATGGATACATAGCCTACATTTGATCATACATCTCCCATGTAGCTTCATGTAGCAAAAATTTATTCCATTTCACTTTAACTTGCTTGATTGCTCGATTCTAGAGCATGAGCATCTTTCGTTACAAAATGCACTGAGGTTCTAGCTGGAATTATCCTTCTAGTTCCACATGCAATACAAACCAGTATATCACATGATAAACATATTTCACATACTTATTAAGAAAAGACGCATGGAAAACATAATGGACCCTTATTTTTAGAGGCAGTGCAAGTTGGTAGGCTATTGGTCCAATCCTCTAAAGAATCTTAAAATTTTCACAATATCGAGGTGCTAGCTTGGCACATGATCGAATCCATAAGGATAACTTCTTTGGCATGATATTAAAATACATTTTTCCTCCAACCTAAAACTCCTGAAACGTTCTGTGATGATCTACATAGTGATTCTTCTTGTCCTATTCTACCTTTAAATTATTCTTGATAACGTGCATTTCTTGTTCCATCTATGCCAACATGTTTGGTCGAATCAATACCCTCTTAACTTGATCACTTAAATGATGGGAGTATTACAACTCCTTCCATATATTTCCTCAGATGGAATCATCCTTAAACATTCCTAATACCCATTTCTGTAAGAAAACTCCACCAATGGAAGATACTCTCCCCACTTTCATTGTTGATTCATAACATACATTGTCAACATGTCCTCTAAAATCTTATTGAATCTATCTTTCTGTCCATATGTATATGTATGATAAGTTGAAATGAAGGCCAACTATATATCCAAACTTGCAAATAACCCTTTCCAGAACCTAGAAGTGAACTTGGCATCTCTATCTGACACAATCTTCCTAGGAATACCATGTAATCTCACTATCTCCTTGATGAAGACCTATGGTACCTCAATAGTTGAATGAGTAGACTTCACGGGAATGAAGTGACACACTTTAGTCAACCTGTCAACCAAAACTATGATATAATCATGTTGCCTATATGCCCTCGATAAACATGTAATGAAAGTCCATAGAAATGGCCTCCAATTTCCACTCTGGAAGCGGAATCAATTGTAGTAAATGACCTGGATGTTTATACTCTGATTTTACATGCTCACAATGTAAACATGTCACCATCAACTCTGCCACCTCTTTCTTCAAATTTGGTTAATGGTATAATTTCTTAACCAATGTCAATGTATTTTGATATCCCAGGTGATATGAATATGGTTTAACATGACATTCCCGCTATATCAGCTTATTTATTTCACTGCTATTAGACACATAGATATTGTTCCTAAATCTCATCAAAGGATCTGCATGAGATGATAATTCTCATCCTGTTCACTTGTACCCTGTTGTTGTAACTTGTGTTTAAGTTTTTGGTACATGTCATCATGTTGACTTACTTGAAAATTATGATCTTGTAAATTTATCCCATAAGAAATTATAGTTGCTATATGTTTTACATGTCTCCCTCTGCTAAGAGAATCTGTAAACATGTTATCTTTACCCTCAGTGTACTATATTTCCACAGGCAAACTCAGTGATCGTAGCCAACCACCTATATTTTGTAGCATTCATATCGAGTTGTTCAAATAAGTATCTCAATGAGCTGTGATCATTCATAAATATGAACCTCCTTCCAAGAGCATAGTGTCTCCACATCTTCAACGCATCAATGACAAATTCCAACACAAGATCATGGGTCACATAGTTATGCACGTGATAATTTACTTTCCTTGACTCATAGAATACTACATGTCCTTCCTACATGATAAACCCACGAAGTCCTCTTTTGCAAGCATATATGAACACCATAAATTGATTATATGGATCTAAAATCTTCAAAACTTGAGTGTTGGTAAGAAACTGCTTCAACTTCTCAAAAATGGTTGCACATTCCTTTGTCCATTCAAATTTATTTTATTTTCTCTACAATGATGTAATACGATAGGAAATTTGTGAGAAATTCTTGATGAACCACCTGTAATAACATGCTAACCCCATGAATAATTTGACCTCATCCATATTCCTAGGAGCTTCCCATTCCATAATAGCTTTGGTATTTTCTAGATCCACTATTATACGGTCCTTAGAAACAACATGCCCCGGGTAATGGACCTTTGTATAAAATAATGTGCATTTTCTAACCTTGGCATACAAATGATGTTCCCTGATCAATATCAACATTTCTCCTAAGTGTTCGGTATGTTCTTACTCATTCATAGAGTATATAAATATATTATCAATGAATATAATAACAAACTTGTCTGGATATTGATGCAATACATTATTCATTAATCACTTAAAACCAAATGGAGCATTATTTAAACCAAAAGGAACTACAAAAATCTCATAATTACTGTACCTAGTTCAAAAAGTAGTCTTTTAGATATCCTCTACTTTGATGCATACCTGATGGTATCTTGATCTCAAATCAATATTAAAGAAAATTGTTTCCTCCTTCATCTAATCGAACAAGTCAACACCTCAGTAATGAATACTTATTCTTAATCATCACATTGTTAAAATTCATGTAATGAATGCATAACCTAAGAGTATTTTCCTTCATCTTCATAAAAAA
This sequence comes from Pinus albicaulis, assembly GCA_034641835.2. Taxonomy (NCBI): domain Eukaryota; kingdom Viridiplantae; phylum Streptophyta; class Pinopsida; order Pinales; family Pinaceae; genus Pinus; species Pinus albicaulis. The sequence goes on from CM076574.1 coordinate 108,716,969, forward strand.
TACCGGTGCAACTAAAGGTGACACACTTGGCCTAATGTATCCCTTGTCAATAATTTCCTCCAACTACAACTTCATTTCCACTTAGTCAAGAGTGTTCATCCTATGTGGTGCCTTTGATGTTCGTGCTGCTCTTGGTACCTACTCAATAGAAACATCCATTTCCCTATGAAACAGTAACTTTGTGATCACTACTTGGAATACATCCAGAAACTATTTCAAAACCGGGTACTGTTCAAGACCTCAGCATCCTAAACATACTTACCTTTGTCACTAGAAATATGCATTCAAAACAAGACACACCCTTTCCTACGACTGTGCTTTTCCTACATAACTATAACCATCCTTACTAATGTAGCCTTCTTCTTACCCTGTAAGATTATTTGTTCCCCATAGTCATCCAAGAAATCAATAAACTTATCATAACAATCCACCTTAGTCCTGTCAAGATACAACCAATCCATACCCAAAAGCATATTGTATGATCCCAACCAAAGAACATTTAGAAGCGTTGACGTAGGCATGTCGTTAAACTCAAATTCACAAGATCTAACCCAGTGATGACATCTTTTCTTTTTACATGTTTACAACTTCCCTAAATAATATTATGCATGTATATATTTATTAAAACCACACTTATCCACCGGGTCAAGGTTGACATAACTATAATTAGATGAAGGGTCAATCAAAATAAAAACAACTTGACAAAAAAGCTTACTGACCATCTTGATAATGGATGTGTGATGATCAGCCCGCTTGCTATCCAAAGCTGCATAAATATGTGGAATAATTTGACCAACATCCCCCACTATCTGTGCCTCCAAAGAAGTGTAAATTGTTGGTCTACCACATTTATTTTGTGGAAAATTCCTCCCGTGATGATCCTTTCCACAAGTCCAACACTGTAAGGGATTCCTTCCATAACCCTTGTTCTACTCCTCAGAATGAAATCCCTTTCCTCTATCATTTGTATTGGATTTCTTGTGTGGTGTCGCATTATCTTTGTTACCTATATCCAATAATATTCCTAGCCTCTTATCCCACTTTCCTTTATTCTTCTCATTACCTTTCCAATCCTTCTTAGACTCATTCTTATTCTTTTATTTCTCCTAAGAGTGCTTCAACTTACTAATGTATTCCTCTAACAATCTAGCCTCATCAAAATTTATCTTGTCCTTGAATACTACCTACAAACCATTGATGAATATTTTAATCTTGGCCCTCTCCTCCGTAAGATAATGCGTATATCTCAACAATTCCAAGAACCTGCTAATATACTCCAAATATATCATAGATCCCATCTTCAACTCATATAATTCCTTTTCCCTATCATCATAATATCTCTCAAATATATACTTCTTCCTAAAAAGTCTCTCGAACTTAGTGTTGGAGCAGGGTCCCCATGGTAAAGAAATTTTGGATAAATTTTGGTTAAGTTTTTGTTTTCAAGCACTACGCGCAGATGTCAAGGGGCTTTGGGGCAGGTCAAAGTCCCTTAATTATTGTAAAGGGTAAAAGAGAAAATAATGAGTCTCAAACCATAGTATGTGCACATTTTGAAAGATATAAATATGTAAGAGTCGAGTGAAGAAAGATATCTAATATCATCTCATATCTAAGCTATGATTTTGTCTGTGTGAATAGTTGATATGATTTTTGTCTCGGTAGAAAGGATCCTAGTGGCGTAGTGCATGGAGACCTAAGTCCTGAGTTGTGTGCAAGGACCTTGATAATATGTTCACACACGAAAATATTGTATTGAACATAAGCTCTCTTAATAAAGAAGACAATTTTGGCAAACTCGGAGTTTATATGATTCCTGTAGTTAACTATTTTACATTTCTTATGTGAATTATCTATTTCTTATTATATATATGGATATTTTGTGTTGAATGCATATGTATTTAAACATTGATAAGTCAAGTTGGTAAATTACATCTACGCACAAGCTTAACCTTTAGATATAAAGTGATTTGAATATGGGAAAACTAGTTTTTGTGCTAGCTCCCTCATCAGTATTAAAATAATGTGTTTAGGATCATATCAAGTTATCCATTTGTGAAGTGGTTTATGTGTTAAGTTTTTGGTGTTTTTATGAGCAAATTATGAGTTAATTAGCTATTAAATCTCATTAATTTCTCATAAAAACACCAAAAACATGACACATAAACCACTTCACAAATGGCTAACTTGAGACAGTCATAAATAGATTATTTTAATAATGATGAGGGAGCTAGCATATAAAAATGTGTTTTTCCATATTCAGGTCAAGTTGGTATCAGAGCCAAGTTTAGCTCATTTTAGCGAAGGTTAGCTAGAATAATTAGCTATTGGTTTTTGAATTTGTGCAAGGAGAATTTAACTATGTGAAATTTTATGTGTGAAGGAGAAGGTCACGATTGAGGGCTCAGTTCTCAAACATAGCAAAGAAGATTTGTATGCATTGTATGTGTGATGGCAGCTTTGTTAAGTGATTTTTATAGCCAATATTCCTTAGCACAACCCTTTGATAAATAGATGTTGAAAAATCTCTACATCATGAATGATATGGTGCATGAGATGTATGAAGATAAGAGGGAGAGCATTATACTGAAAGAGCAGTTGATTTCCATGAAGGAGGAGAAGCAAGAGATTCTTGAAAATATGAATGAGATGGAGACTTAGCTCCAAATTGAAAATTAAAACTTAGCAAAGATGCATGAGGTGGAGACTCACCTCCATGATGCCAAATAAACTCTAGCCAATCATGTGCATGAAAAATAGGTATGAAAATCAAGTTTATATTCTAACTATTCTCAAGATGAATGTGTAGGTGCTTTTTAAAGACACATTACAGGGATAGGGCCCAAATTATTCATGAAGATAGGCTATGAAGGTAAAGGATTGGGAAAACATGCACACGACATAGTTGAGCCAATTGTTGTTGAGGAAAGGCCTAAGTATTTGGGTCTTGGTTATGGAAAACATAATGGAGAATGCTCCAAGGCCATGAAGGCACATGAAGGTGTTCCAAGAAGGACTTTCATTTCATTTTCATTACCTCAAGCTTGTGAAGACTATGTTCATGAGGAATGAAAAAAATTTACACCCACTTTGCAAGAAGGTGCCCATAAGCATGCAATTAATGATAATGGAAAACAACGGGATGATGTTGAAAGCTCTAAATTAATTGAATGCATTTTTGGTATTCCGAAGAGAGCCACTAGCTCATCAAATTCACCTACTCAAAAAGGCGACAAAGGTGAATGTTCAAGGGATAAATATTCCTTTAATCAAGTTTCTTTTGATTATGATAAAGATGGTAAATATTCACATAAGATTTGGAAAAATTTTGCATGTTCCTTTTGTGATTGTAATAACCATAATGTTTCAAGATGTTGGAAGAAGATAGCCATGCACATTAAACTTTTAAAACAAAGGAGGCATAAAGCCAAAGGTCCATTGGATAATGGAAACCATATTGAAAAGAAGATGCAATTATTTTGGACTCACTGCCATAAGAAGGGTCATCTTGTAGACAAGTGTTGGAATTTATATCCAACAAGTCATCCACGACATTTGAAGAAGGTGGAAAGATATCTTGATAGGCATGGAAAAGAGGATTCTATAATTGATGTGGGTCAGGATGATTCACATGATGATGATGTGTGGCTGAAATAAGCGTCATTGAAATGGTTTGGTAAGAGATGGTAATATTTCTTATCCCATTAAGGCCTTGCATGTATTTTGATGATTGATGCATTCATTTTCCAATTGAATGCATGTTGCATGTTTACGCAAGGAAGGTGTTTGAAATTGGAGTTATGTTGACTCACTTTGTTGTAGCAAGATTGATCATTTTAGATCTTTAAGTACTTGTACATGTAAATGGGATTCTTGTAGTTGTAACTATACTTGTGAGAGAGTTGAGAGTTGTCATACATGCTTTTGTTTGTCTTGAGATTCAATTGTTTGAAGAGGCATGTTTTGTCGACTTGTGTTTGGTCAATGAGTTTGACACCAAGATGTAAGAGTAAATGGTGATGTTCACATGATGTTACATTTGTTGCTTTGAAGGAGCAAAAGGATATGTCGTCCAGTTATGTTTCTTGCATGATGTGTTTTTTATGTTGATGGTTTTATTTGTGACAAGATGTCGCAGGAATTTGGGAAGGTGTGACTCTTGAGAAAGAGGCTCATGTTTAGCCTTCATTCTCAAATCCATGGCATCAGAAACATGTCAAATTGGAGGATAATGGAAAGAGGGACAAGATGCTAAAAATATTGTTGCCAAAAATTTTGTAACCATTGTATACCATTTGTGGTGTTTACGCCAAGAAGTAAAAGAGATGGTGAACGCATTTCTCCAGATGTGGAATTGGGAACCATGGAGGTAAAAAATTGTTCATTTAGTTTCTTAATATTACTGATGTTGGAACTCATTGTTTTAGTTCACTCATATGGGCTTAAATTGGAAAAGTGGTTTCGAAGGAGAATCTTGCATCAAATGCATGTTAAGGCAAAGGAGGAACGTGATTCTCAGTGGGAAGGCCATCAGTTATTTTCCCAAGCACCGAGGGATCAATTTGGTACAACAAAGTGTTTTTCCAATCAAAAAGAAGCCAGCAAGTGTTGGATTGGGTCAAAATCAAAAGGAGGACATTGGATTAAGTGCCAAGACATTTGCAAGGCAAGGAATGTCAGTGAATCCAAGGGGTTATCATAGTGATTTTTCAAAGTACAATAAAGATGATAGAACTTGGGAAATAAAGGAGTGTTCATCTCTCATGATATAAACATCTTGTGTGGGTCAAAAAACATGTCATTTTGAAGGAGTGATCAGAATCTGGATTAGGGGAAAAAAATTTCCAAAAATTCAAAGTGCTCATAATCACACCAAACTAGAATGATCGGGTCCGGCCCATCACCAGGAATCCATCACACTTCTTTTCGTTGCAAACTGACTCCGAATGAAGAAGTTATAACCCATTGATCATCATTCAGAATAGGTGAATTTTAAAAAAAAATGGGTCAAAGGAGTCAACAGAGGTAAACCATGGTCAAAGGCCCTCCAAGCCAATTACATTGTGGCAAGTGTCACTGCAAGATTCGCCAGTCTTGGTTTGAAGGTGAATTTTTTTTATGGATTTTCTCCTAAGGTTGAATTCAATTTATTTTTATATGGTTGAGGGACAACCCAACCATAGGCTAACACGTGGTACAGTCAGGAGTCACCATGTGCCCCCTCTAGTGGACCCTCCCTAGTGGTCAAAATGATTTTTAGATTCTATGGTTTGGATATATATTAATGAGTGAATATTAAGTTTACAAACCATAGTCCAAAACATATGGTGGCACATATATTCATTTTCCAAAGTCTAAATACCAAAGTTAAAAGGTGGTCGGAATTACATTTTCAATCAAAGTTTGTTGGCATAATCCATTGGCATATTCAAAGTTTTGGATATATTTATATTGGCGCGAAAAATTTTATGTACAGTTTGGGTGGAGGTCAAGGCTCGACCCTGCGACCTCCCCCACAATACTCTGCCACTTTACCAACAAGCCACTGTGATGGGTTTTAATAGACCAAGGTTCCAAAATATATTTGAATTGTAATGGTCTCTATAGTGGGGGTTTGTAGGGTGCTAGTCCCCTCCCCATACATCCATCCACCATGACCAATGGCGCAAATATTTTTTTTAAATGAGCGGAGATTATTGTTAAGTGCAGGGTTAATGCCCCTTACACATTAGTTTATGCGCTAATACAAATGCTAATACATTATTTAATTAATCCATGCTTATCCCTTCTAATCTGATATTTATATTAATTAAACTCACAGTTTAACTTGGTGGAGTTTTAGGGCCGCCTCCAAAACCGGCCGACTTCCAACTTTGGTGCTCTTAACTGGAGTCTTCTCTAGATTTGGAGGATATTTCTTGGGAAAATTGAATGAAGCATATCTGGAGCAATTTTCAACTAATTTTGGCTCAGGAAGAGTCATTCCTAGAATATTGGCATGTTATGAATCCATTGGTACAGGTTACAGAGGTAGAGGAGATAATATAAAATTTTTTTTGTCACTTTGAATAAAAAAGAAGTCGAGGGATGCCAGGAGGGAAGGCCATGCATAGATCAGTTGAAGACCAAATTAGGAGAAAGAAGAGTCATTCATAGATGAATTTAATGCTCTGAACACAATGGAATGGGTTGTAGAGGCGTTGGAGCACTTATGAAAGTTTTTTTTCCACTTTGAAGATTAAAGAAGCCTAGGGCCACCAAGAGAGGAGGTCAACCCTAGATTAGCTAGAAACCATTTCCAGAGATTGAATAGTCATTTTTGAGGTTTTCGGGTTTTCTGAATCTAATGGAGTAGGTTGAAAATCCATTGGAGCACTGCAGGTTCATGTAATCAAACACTTGGCCATTAATCCATGGAGATGTAGCCTAGGAGGGGTGAACTTCGTTATCATCTATTGTGTAATGTGTTTGCTATGTGTTATTTATATGAATTTTATTTGATGTACTTGAGTTTTTAAAAGCTAATTAACTCATAAATTTCTCATCACGACACTTAAAAACTTGACACATAAACCCCTTCATTATTGGTTAGCTTGAGACAATCCTAAACACATTTTTATTTAACTCATGAGGAAGCTAGCACAACAAAACAAGTTTTCCCATATTCAGATCTGAATCATCTAAGATACCAGGTTGATCTGAATATGGGAAAACTATTTTTGTTGTGCTAGCTCCCTCATTAGTTAAATAAAAATGTGTTTAGGATCGTCTCAAGTTAACCAATTGTGAAGGGGTTTATGTGTCAAGTTTTTAAGTGTATTGATGTGAAATTTATGAGTTAATTAGCTTTTAAAAAATCATATAATTAAAATAAAATGCATAGAAATAACACACAGCAGACACATTACACAATAGTTGATAACGGACTTCACCCCTCCTGGGCTACATCTTCATGGACCTGCTTCAACTGGTTGGTCCCTCTTGGTATTATTGCTCAAATGTATGATTACATGCACATGAAATGCTCAAATAGCTTTGAAACCTGCTCCATTGGATTAAGAAGCCCAAAAAACCTTAAAATTTACTATTCAATCTCCAAAAATGGTTTCTAGCTAATCTAGGCTTGACCTCCTCTCCTCATGGCCCAGGGCTTCTTTAATATTAAAAGTGGAAAAATCACTTTCAGAAGTGCTCCAATTCCTTTTCAACCTATTCCATTGTGTTCAGAGCATCAAATCATCTAATAATGATTCTTATTTCTCCTAATTTTGTCTTCAGCTGATCTAGGCATGGCCTTCCCTCCTAGTGGTCATGGGCTTATTTTTTCTTAAATGTTACAAAAACACATTTATAATTGATCCTTTGCCTTTGCAACCTATACCAATGGATTCAGAGCATGCCAATCTCCTAGGAATGACTCTTCCTAGGCCAAAATTGTTCGAAAATTGCTCCAGATATGCTTCATTCAATTTTCCTAGGAAATCTCTTCCAAATATGGAGAAGACTCGAGTTAAGAGTGCCAAAGTTGGAAGTCTGTCGGTTTCAGAGATGCCCCTAAAACTCTGCCAAGTTAAAGCGTGAGTTTAATTAATATAAAGAGCACATTAGAAGGGATAAGCACGGATTAATTAAATCATGTATGAGCATTTGTATTACCGCATAAACTAATGTTTAAGGGTTATTAACCCCGCACTTAACAATAATATCTTCTCATTTAAAAAAATATCCACGCCATTGATCATGGTGGATGGACATATGGGGAGGAAGCTAGCCCCCTCCAAAACCCTGCTGTAGAGACCATTACAATTCAAATATATATCAGAACCTTGGTCTATTAAAACCCATCGCCGTGCCTTATTACTAAAGTGGCGGAGAATTGTGGGGGAGGTCGCAGGGTTGAGCCCCGACCTCCGCCCAACCTGTACATAACATTTTTCACGCCAATATATATATATATATATATATATATATATATATATATATATATATATATATATAAACCTTTGAATATGCCAACGAACTATGCTAACGGACTTTGATCCAAAATGTAATTCTGACCACCTTTGAACTTTGGTATTTGGACTTTGGAAAATGAATATATGCGCCACCATATGTTTCAGACTATGGTTTGTATACTTAATATTCGTTCATTAATATATATTTAAACCACAACATATAAAAATAATTTCGACCATTCAGAAGGGTCCGCCAAAGGGGGCACATGGTGGCCCCTATTTGCACCACGTGTCAGCCTCTGGTTGGGATGTCCCTACACCATGTAAAAAAAAATTAATTCAACCTTACGAGAAAATCCATAAAAAAAAATGCACCTTCAAACCTTGACTGGTGAATCCTGTAGTAAAACTTGTCATAGTGTCATTGGATCAGAGAGCCTTTGACCATGGTTGACCTTTGTTGACTCCTTTGATCCTTTTTTTTTTAAATTCGCATGTTCTTAACGGCGATTAGCGGGCTATAACGTCTTCATCCGAAGTCGTTTTTTGACAAAACGAAGTGTGCTGGATTCCTGGAAATGGGCTAGATCTGGTCACTTTGGTTTGGTGTGATTATGAGCACTTTTAATTTTTGGCAAATTTTTTCCCCTAATCCATATTTCGATCATAAAGTTAGTAAGTTGTTCTGTGGAATTCTATATCAAAGTAAGGGTTTATACTGTAATAATCTGTGAATTTGCAAGGGATAAGTTTGTTTATCACTATCTAGGCGTGTGTAACTACTTTATTGTTTATCTGCAATTAGTTCTGGTTCTACAAAGTTGCGCGCAAGGCAGTACACATTGGACATGTTCGATCCACATCTAAACCGCCCTGAGGGTGTAGAAAACTAGTTCCAGCACCCCCCCCATACTACTTCAGGTGAGACTTTGGTCTACAGAAGAAGAACATTTCCTAAAGGGCCAATAGTTGGAGGGTTTTTTTGGTTGCACGATTACTCTGAACCTCGTTCAGGACCCCTCAAGTGAACAAATGGTTTCGTTGCTACAAGCCTCTAGGAAGGTCTTTAGCTATGGATCCCCTTCGACCACATCCATAGGTTTGATTGATGCTTTAAACTTTTATGCGCACGTCTTACCAAAGTAGAATTGGCAACAAATGGGATAAACTAAGTTGGAGTGGTCCACTATTTAGTTGCGCATGGAGAATCAACAAACAAGTATCCCATTAGGAAGAGTCTCGAAGGTAGTAGTGGATATTGAAGGAGTTCGGGTGCTCATAGACTTTTAATTTATCTGGATTGTTGATGATACCGACCCATATCCTGAGTTATTGGGTCAGGGTTGGGATATCGATATGGATGACATCATTTACCTCAAGAATCGAAGTATGGTGTTTGAAAGTAATGGAACCAAGGTTGTGGCCCCTCTGGACCCTGCAGAAGGAGAAAGATATACTAAGCCAATGCACACAGACGATTATGTTGAACATATTTATAACTTAATTGCAAGGGATAAAGACTGGATCAACCCAACGTTAAAGGGTTGGCTTAATTGGGAGAAGGATAGTTCATGATTTTTAGATTCATATTAGGAGATGGAAAATTGGAAGATTCATTTGCACAAAGTATCTACGTTGCACTACAATTGGATAACCAAATATCTACAGTGAATATCCTTAGAGGTACAATATTTTCCTTATTATGATGGCATGATTAATGTTAATCTGTTTTTACAAGAACTTGAATGCACTCTTCCAAAGCAACAACGGTTCCATGCACTTGATATAGATTTGCGCTCAACCCCAACACACTAGTGGGAGATGCACAAGGGCAACTTGGCTAACTAGGAATAATGCACCCACGTGATGCGTTTGCGATTTGAGCGTCTGAATACCTGAATAGGAGAGACCTACTTCGGAGAAGGTGACCTGCGCAAACATCTGGCTAGATGGACTGAAGGATGTGGTGAAGAGATGAAGCTAGAATGGGAGCATATATTCATCCACACTTTTGGGAATGTGGCTATGGACCGGTGCCTCGAAACTGAGCTACGACGAGGAGCTATTGAATGGAATTCGCTATGAGAAATTTTCATCCTTACCTTTAGTTTTGAAAGTGGGTTTGAATGCCCTAATGAGGCAGTGCAGGATATTCAAGAAGTCATCTTTGACACCACAAAGTCGTCGGTTAAACGTGCCTTTCTAGCATGGAACGCGCAGATGAGGGATATCGTTGACTCTCAAAAAATTTTGATCGAAGATAACTAAGAAGACCCAAGGACCATTACTATTCCTGAGTCTGAAGGACATCGCGCAGTTTTTGGGCCTACGGTTGAGTTACCTGATGTAACTAAGCCTCTGAAGATTAGGCAAAGTCAAATTGGCTCAAAGGAACAACCAAAATTAGCAAAGATAGGGGAATACTTGGATGATGATAAGGTGGGTAACGTCATCAAGTTATCAACTAAATATCAGGAGCTATTTCCTACAAAATTTTCTGAATTTAAGGGGGTTTTAGGAGACCCCAGCGTAATGAAGATCACCTTGAAACTAGATGCACGACCTATGAATCAGAACCCGTATAGGTTGAATCCCAAGTACAGGTAGAAGGTCAAGAGGAGTTTGAGAAAATGGTTGATGCAAGGATCATTAAACCAGTAGAAGCATTAGATTGGGTAAGCCGTATGGTGGTTCAAGACAAGAAGACCAAGGGAGAAATAAGAATTTGTGTAGATCTTCACAAATTGAATGATGCTTGCGTGCATGACCCGTTCCCAACTCCATTTTCTGATGAAATATTGAGGAGATATGTGTTGGAATTTCAAAGACATGATATATTAGCAGAAGCTCATGGAGGGATTGCAGGAGGTCATTATGTAGGAAAATAAACCATGCAGAAGATGTTACGGGATCTTTTGTGGTGGCCTACCATGCATAATGATTCAGATGCATATTGGTGCATTTGTGACGTATGTCAGCGGATGGGAAGACTACCGCTCAAAGATGAAATATCCCTCCACCCACAAATGACGTTGCAAGCTTTTGATAAATGGGTAATTTACTTTGTCAGACCCATCAACCCTCTAGGAAAGATGATAGGTGTGCGCTATATAATCAATGCGACAGACTATGTGACCTGATGGGCTGAGGTTGCACCTTTCAAGGACTGCAAAATCGAGACAAATGCACACTTCATTTTTGAAAAACGGTTGACACGATTTTGGTGTCCTAGGATCTAGATGAGTGACCAAGGAACCGACTTTGTGAATGAAACAATTCAAACTTTGACCGAAGAATTGAAGGTACACCATCAGAAGAGTAAACTGTATCACCCTGAAGAAAATGGTGCAGTGGAAGGTTTGAATAGGATATTGGAGAACATGATCACTAAGATTTGTAATGCTAACCAAAATGATTTGGATGTGTGCATACCTATGGTTCTATGGGCATACAGGACTACCTGCAAGAAGTTGATAGGAAAGACTCCTTTTTGAATGTTGTGTGCGCAATAACTTTCTATGACAATGGAGTACATTGTCCCAAGTTTTCGCATTGCAGTGATCAGTAACTTAGCTGAGCAGGACTTTATGGAAGAATGATTTTCACAGTTGGTCGCACTGGAAGAGGATCGATTCAATGCAGGTTTCCATCAGCAAGTGCAAAAGGCGCGCAAAATGGATTGACATGAAAGGAACATTAGACAAGAGATCTTTAAGGAAGATTATTTGGTTTTTTAATATGAAAAAAAAATTGTGCGACACCTACGGAAGTTCAAAATTCATATTATCAAATGCTATGTGGTTAAGGAGATCACATAGGGAGGTGCGGTCCGGCTATCCACTTTAGGAGGTGACCGACTTCCCGGGTATGTAAATTTAAGTCGGCTGAAACAATACAGGGTATCCGTATTCTTACATGCGCCAAACGACTATATGGTTGGAGGAGAGTCTTATCACCCAAATAGTTGTTAGAGGGCGCCAGACCATAAAACATTTTGTCAAGCATTAGAGAAGCTAGTCTGTGCGACAAGGACTACAGATGTGCAAACAGGTGCGACAGTCGCGCAGGCACTGTGCTATGAGGGTGACCAAGTCATAGGAGTACCATAATATAGTCGTTGGAACAGTTAATCTAGACAATACATCATTATTACCGTTTGAAGGAGTGACTAAACTGCATTTAATGAGGATATTATGCTAGATTTTGAGTTTTTTTAGCATTTATGGGGCTACATTAATGAACATGAGACCATTTAAGATGCACAAATGTTATAAATATGACAAGAAGGGTCACATTACTTCCAAGTGATTTGTTTTCCCAAGTGATTTGTGTTCATTGCTATGTTGTAGGTTTCACGAATCTTATGTATCCCAGATAACCACCTTTTCTATAAGACTTGATGAGGTTGGGTGTCATTCTTCAGCCATGTTGCTAATTACCTATAGCATGAGCCAATGAGACCTCTCTCTGTCTCGATAAAGTTGGCGTATGATATTGTTTTAGACGTCAGATGGTTGTCCTTGAGGACAGGAACTCGTAGCGCAAGTGAACTCATGAAGCCTAAGTCATTATGGCGCAAGAATAGACCTATGGTCAAATCTTGTGATACTCAAGTACGTCAGGCAGATCTTCTTTAGGATGTATCATTTTACCTCAAGAATCGAAGTATGGTTGAAGTATGGAACCAAGGTTGTGAACCCTCACAGACCACACGAGAGGAGAAAGATATACTAAACGATATGAGACAAGTTATGTTTGAACATATTTATAACTTAACTACAGGGATGAAATTTGGATCAACCCAACGTTAGGGATTGAAACCAATTGGGAGAAGGATAGTTCATGATTTTTAGATTCACCACAATAGGAGATGGAAGAATTAATGGATTCATTTGCACAAAGCCTCTAGACACTCTGATGGCTAACGATATCTACGGTGAATATCACTTAGAGTCACGATATTTTCTTATTGATGGCATAAGTAATGTTGGCTCTCTGTTGTTTACAAGAACTTGAATGCACTCTTCCAAAGCAACGATGGTTCCATGCACTTGCTAGATAGCTCAACTGACAGATGCAACAGTTTAAACTCAGGGAGAGGTAAATTTGGCATACGATCTCCGTTTGATGTACTCAATATCTCGTTAGAAATATCTAGCCGAGGACTACAAGTTTGAGTGAGAAATATTGGTCTATGACTAATGCTTCTCCTATTTTTTCCAAAAACATTCATTGAGGGCCTTAGAATGGCTCCAGAAGTTCAAGGCCCAAAAAACTACAAAAAATAATAACTTGTGTTGAAACTGAAAAATGAAAGAACCGAGGGTGGGTGGCCACCAATATCCACCTAGATCATTCCTCCCCCCTTAGGAAGAAATGGTCCCCATTGCATTGAGTTCCTCCATGAGATGAGGCTAATTCTGTTGAAATTGGTATTAGACTTGTTGAAGATGGCAGGAACATGCTAGCGGACGTGCTCGATTAGGTTAATAAATTTGATTGCTTTATTAGCCTTAGACCGTACATGTGTGGATTATGTTTGTGTGGTCACATGAAGTATGACAACATCAGGCAGCGATGTGCCTGGGATAAGACAATGGAGTGCTTGACATGACAGTGTAGAGGATCCTTTGGGGGTGCAGAGAAAATGTCCTCGTATTACTCCACGACTTTGTCCATTTGCCACTACCGTGCAGGGGAACCTTGTTTTGAGGTTGTGGTCATGATCTTCTTCTTGAATTGTGGGAAAATTGTAATTCAAATAAAATTTATGGTTTGGGAAACAAGCTTACTGCGTTGTTTTGCATTATTCAAAGAGATGGCCAGAGGTAGTACTACCTTCGGTATCCTGTACAATATATTTCCCAAATAAATAACAATAGAATGAGGCCTAGAATCATACACATCATGTCGCTTCCACAAGTATGGTTATCCCATTTATACATTAGACACATCAAGAGGAGCAACATCACACCGTACCTCATCCGTGAATGGCTTGATGTTGTACGGAAGGTGGCACTGCTAGAGGACTGTAATATTCCCAAATTTTCACATCATATTTGGAATATTAGAGTCCTTGATTTTCTTAATGAATTAAGTAAATAAAAGGGTGGAGGGATCCATAATCCACAGTATGAATAAGTATCCACTTTTTTGTGTGTGAATGTGGATTAGTTAATCCTATATTTGCATAATAAGGTGGTTGAGCAACTACTAATGTGAATGAAATTGGAGAACCTGTCTCATTAATGAGATAGATCATGGAGGTTGACACAGTCAAATAAGATCTTGAAGAGATCAAACAGAAGGTTGATTCAGTCAACTAAGATCTTGAATATGTCAAACAAAATATCATGGGACATTCATGATAAAGTGATGGAGGATGTTGTGCAAACAAAGCACACTTGATGGAGACGGTGTACATTGCACCTAGACATGATAGTTGATTTGGTCAAATAGCGCAGTCAAACTTGGAGGATATTGTCTACATGCATTGCGTAGTCTAAATGACGGCCAAGGATTGGGAAGGCTCAAAAATTATATAAAGAAGATGAAGGCAAGGAGGAGGGTATGCTGATTATTCTTGATGTAAAGATCTTTTCAAATCTGGAATTGTCATGTGACATTCCATTGCTTTCTCGGGTTGTTTAGCAGAGGTTGCAAGTGTTGTTTATCACAGGGTGTTCCTGGTCGAGAATCCCACCTCTTTCTTAGATCAGCTTTAGAAATAGTCTTGTACTTCATTCTACATCAGGCTTAAGTGCCACATCTCTTTCCCTACTTTCTGTAGAACATCCATATTCAGAAATTGCAGATTTCTGAAGATCAGTTTGGAAGGAGGAAGTTGTCTTCAGTACTTCAACTGGAGAACTGGTGAGGGTTTATTCCTATCACCTTGGGCTTAAATATCAACTTCCCAGAGCTTCATTTCAAATCTGGCATCAGGCCAAAATCTATTGACCTCCTAGCAGCAGTATTTCCTTTATGAATTACGTTGTCCATCTTGCAGATCCAAAAGGAGAAAGGAAGTTACTAGCATTTCAGCTAGTAATCATGTGAGGGATCATCCCCTCACATTTCCATTAGTCTTACCATCAGCCTGGAGTTTATTGCAGCATTTTTTAGCAAGTAGAAGGCCTCTCTTTCCCTCACAGCATAGTTTCTTTTGGAAGTTGTGTTGCAGCAGCTGCAATCATTATTGGAGGATTGAGAAGCTAGATCTAGAGCTTCTAGCTTGTAGATCTGAAGAAGGGATCAGCCCTTCAAGCTTAGATCTGATATTGCAACACATTTCAGCCATCTATTTGAAAGATCTAGCTTTAGATCTGTATTTCCCAGCAGATCAAGGATCAAATCCTAGGGAGGTGATTTTCCAAAGTTGTAGATCTGGAAAATTCTTTCTGGGTTATCTTGGGAATCCATCACATTGGCCATATCTTGAATCTTGGCATCATTTGAGCTTCAGTTTTGAGTAGATCTACATTTTCCTATTCAACCTACAACTATATGTTCATATTCTGCTGAAGGGACAGTGCGTATTTGCTTTAGTGCCTCTCCAGTTACGATGTACCTATTGCAGCATGTTTTCTGGGTGATTCTAGACCAACTTTTTGGCTAGATCTACTCATATTTTGTACATTGTGTAACCGATTCTTCTGCAATATAATAAAATGGCTCAGCTTCTCTGTAAATTCTGATGTTGTCTTAAGATTTATTGTTTATCTTGCTGCAGTTCTTATATTTTGTTTAAGTATTACTGCATTCTCCCTTCTGGGATATTACAGTGGTATCAGAGCATGATATTTGGCTCAGCTTGTGGACACTTCATCTTTTGCATCTAAAGAAGAAGCAGATAGATGAGATCTATCATGGAGGAAGAAAATTATGCCACTCATTTATGTAGATCTATGCAATATCTCCCCAAGGAGGTCAATAAAATGAAATAGGAAAGGCAGGAAGAAGATCCAAGAAGAAGATGTGATGAGGAAGGTCCAAGCACTTCCGATCAGCAAAGAAGAAAACCGGAGAATCCTAGATCTCCTCATATATCCACTATGCCCACTTTATTTGGAGAAGGTAAGAGGTGTAGAAATGAAGAAAGGATTGAACCTGAGACTCATGAGTCTCTCAGTCTATATCTCGAAGAGTACAAAGCACAGTCTAGAGCATTCAAGGAGAAGCTAACTCTCCAACAATTCTTCAAAATCAAAGAAGAAAGAGGATCCTATAGTAGCAATAGAAGAAAGAGGCATAATAGATTATATTTACCTACATTTGATGGATCTTCCTCAAGCACTGTTAAGGCTTGGAGGAGAGAGTTAGATGCATTTTTCAGGCTACATCCTGTAGCTGAAGGAGAGGTTTTTCAAATTGCAGCACTTCATCTTTTAGATGAAGCTAATGATTGGTGGTTTGGTCACATGGAGCATGCAAGGGTGAATAAATACTTAGATTTATTTCACAAGTTGAGGAAGAATTTTGATGTGGAGAAGACAGAGATTTGCTACAAAGAGACATTTCCCAAAGAGGGGGTTGTCAATCTTGTCACTCTGGACAATAGGTCACTACATTCACCACTAGCTGCAGAAGTACTTGCATCTGGAGAAGAGACACTTGCACCTTTGCAATATGGTCTTGAGCTCTTGACATATAGAGTCCCATGCATGATTCAAGAGATGCATGAGGAAGAGGAGGAAGATTCCAGCGCTAGTACATTGGAAGAAGAGCAGCCATCTCTCTTACCAGTAGTTGGAGACACCACTGTCCCGGTTGGAGGAACTCTTGTGTTCTGTCAAGAGGTTCCCACATATCAGTTGATCCAAGGTATGCATACACATTCATCACCTATTGTTTCAGTAGATCTTATTGAAACTTATGGGGACATGCCATCAGGGCCAATACATAACCAAGGGTTAAAACATAGTACTGATTTGAAGTAGCATAAAATCACAGCACAGAGGACCCTTGATCTAATCAAGGAGGAGATGAAAATCTATCCTATTTTGTCATGGATGAACTACATTCAACCGCTTGAGTTGAAGTGTAGAGTTTCAAAAGAAGGGATGAGCATAATCCTTTATACAAAGACTGGTTATGAAATCAATATTGTACCTTTCTTTGAGACAGTTTATGTATTACCTTGCAGATCTATAACGCTGTCACTTAGAAGAAGTGATAATGATGAGGCCCCATTATTCTTGGAGCATTTTGAAGGTAGCTTCACTCATGAAGCAATGGAGGTAAAGATGATAAATGGTAGACATTTTGAGATGAGAAACCTTTTCTCCTTTCTAGATGACCCTTTCTCCATGAGCATCTCATAGCTCAAAGAGAAACTTCTACCTACAGTAGCTCCAGAACCTCATTGGTTTTGGAATGGATGAGAAGAAGGTCTCATTAAGAGATCTCATTGGAGGTGCACTTCAACATTTCATGGAGTGCAAAGTTCTTCATCAGTTTGGGGAAGATGGTATTCTACAAAGGGAGAATACCATGATTCTGCAGCACATCACTCATCTTCCATATTGGGATGAGTGGATGAGGAAGATAAGCAAGGGGTTGCATGACCACTTGGAAATTTATATGGGCCAGCAAGCTTGGTTACGTTGGTTGTCCTTGGGAGATTCTTGTCACCACCTAAAGGCTCCTATTTCTTTGATTCATGCCTTGAGGAACACTTATGAAATGATAAAAGAGGCATGGCTGTGTTGGCTGCTCTTGGGTGAGTATGGTTACCACCTAATAGCTCATGATTTTCTTATTCATGCCTTCTGTATCAACGATAGTATGCATCAAAAGGAGGCATGTTCAATTTTGTTTCACTTGTGAGAGATTTGCCACCACATGACATCTCCTATGTCTATGTGTTTTGTATTGGGTAAATCTTGGCATGATGTTCTCATGATGTGCATTGATGATGTTTCTTTGTATTGGGCTGATGTGACATTCCATATGTCCATTAGTATGTTTTTGCTTCATGATGCACATGAGGAGGAGAGGAAGCAGCAAGATCTCTTGTTTCTTTGGTTGCTTTTGGGGGAGTTTGGCTTGTCCATCTTACATGGAGGAGATGGAGGATGGAAGCAAAGGGCCTTACTCCGGTGGTTACTATTAGAAGAATATGGTTTGACATCCTTTTTTACCCATATAGCTCATTTCCTTATTCTTTTTCAGAACGTTGGAATGATGCTTGGATCCAACAAGGCCAACAGGGCTAAGTATGAGAGCATATCAATGCTCAATCAAATTCATGAAATAGGGGATGGAGAGATGTATTGTGTGATGGAGCTTTTCCTTTGTGAAGAGAGCCACCTTATTTTATGCACCTCATGTATTGATGATGATGTTGGACATCATATGGTTGTCACTTGGTACTTCATGATGAAATTAAGACATCTAACCATACAGTTGGAGGTCATTCTTTATGTTTTTAAAAGACAACTTTGGAACCAAACATGCATAACATATTGCAGAAAATGGAGGAAGCCTTCCTTATGTGGATGCCATTTGGAGGGGAATAGATGGCCTTGCATCTACTTTCGGAGTTTCTTGAGGACAAACAACATTTTTCCAGGGGGGACTGTAATATTCCCAAATTTTCACATCATATTTGGAATATTAGAGTCCTTGATTTTCTTAATGAATTAAGTAAATAAAAGGGTGGAGGGACCCATAATCCTCAGTATGAATAAGTATCCACTTTTGTGTGTGTGAATGTGGATTAATTAAGCCTAGATCTGCATAATAAGGTGGTTGAGCAACTACTAATGTGAATGAAATTGGAGAACCTGTCTCATTAATGAGATAGATCATGGAGGTTGACACAGTCAACTAAGATCTTGAAGAGATCAAACAGAAGGTTGATTCAGTCAACTAAGATCTTGAATATGTCAAACAAAATATCATGGGACATTCATGATAAAGTTATGGAGGATGTTATGCAAACAAAGCACACTTGATGGAGAGGGTGTACATTGCATCTAGACATGATGGTTGATTTGGTCAAACAACGCAGTCAAACTTGGAGGATATTGTCTACATGCACTGCGCAATCTAGATGAGGGCCAAGGCTTGGGAAGGCTCAAACATTATATAAAGAAGATGAATGAAAGGAGGAGGGTATGTTTATTATTCTTGATTTAAATATCTTTTCATATCTGGAATTGTCATGTGACATTCCATTGCTTTCTTGGGTTGTTTAGTAGAGATTGCAAGTGTTGTTTAGCACAGGGTGGTCCTAGTGGGAATACCACCTCTTTCTTAGAGAAGCTTTAGAAAGAGTCTTGTATTTCATTCTACATTAGGCTTAAGTTCTTTTATTGCCCAAATCCACCTCAGGCTGAAGGAAGGCAGGATTCAGGGTAACACCAAACCACGCTCAGTCTGGTAGCTAGCCCTACCAGAACAGGAGAGGGCTCTCTCCGAGTCAATCTCAGGAAAAATGTATCAATAGGGCTTGAGATGACTGAAATGAGTGCTAATTTTAGGCTAGGTATATTAATCAAGGAGTTTGGAATGATTTTTTAAGGGTTTTTGTTGGAAAAAGGGAAAGGCAATTTTTGGGCTTGGGGATGAGGCCAAATTCTTGCAGAGTTCAAGTTGGGGCAAGGTAGGCAATGGTTTTGATGTCTCAGATATAGAAAATACTGCTGAGGAGCTGAAGAGGGCAAGAGGGCGCAAGGATCCTCTTCAAACTGACGAAAACATATAAAACTAAACAAAATTTTAAGGCAGAGCACCAGCAAACTAATGAATTATACCTTAGTTACTCATTTGTTTAATTCAGAAGCAAAGAGAAGGGAAATGGCAAACATAAAAATTAATGAAACTTACATATACATGGAGAAAAAAATCATCAAAACTCAGAGCCACAAGGATCCCAACAACTGCTGCAAAACCCTGGTCTTTCCTTTGCCAAAAAATGCAGAAGTGTATGTACAATGAAGTGCCAAACTTTTCCCAAGTATCCAACCTTGAAAATGTCTCAGAAAATACATAATATATACCATCCTAACCCCTTCCCATGCCTCTAGGGGTCGAGCTCATCCTTCTAGGAGCTGTTTCAACCAATTCTAAACATGGAACTGAAATCTAGGCAGCCAAACAACTTGCCTCTATATGCTAGGAAACTGATCCATTCACTTAATTTTCACTTTTTAGTGAATGAATCCTCTAGAGCAAGTAAATATGAGCCAAAATTACATCATAGCCATAAAATTACATCAAGATAGATCAATAATTACATCACAAAGTGAAACTAGTCAAACTGGCCGAATTTCTGAGCTGAAAAGTAAAAATTGGAACAAAATCCTCTATGCGCCGCGCCAGAAAACTTAATGCGCTGCGCCACTTTGAGCTTGTTTTTGGGGCACTTCCTGATGTAAAAATTTCACTCATGATAGCTCGTTGGAAAGCCTCATCTGTCTACTATCCAACCCAAGTGGAATTTTTCAATTTGGAGTTCATTTGCCCCTCCAAAACAGCAATCTCCCAAGACTGGTTCCTACTGGTGCAAAAAGTGGCAGAAAGGCCATTTTTGGAGTGTTTTTGACCTTTAAGACCACCCAGAACTTGATGAAATCTCTCAGCCATTCCTGAGAATGCATAATTTATCATAAAAAACCCAAAAATATCAATTTTTCCTCCAGAAGATCTCTCAAACGTAAGCGCGCGTCGAGTGGCGCGACGCATCGGGCAGAAAAACCTGTTTTGCAACCAAAATTTCAAAAATAACAAAATTTACTCCAAATTTGCTGAAATTTAGAGTGAATTTCTCCCATCATGTCCCATGCTCATCCAAGGAAGCTTCGGCCAAGATTTTGAGTGGATCAGGCCTTTTTCGTCGTTTCAGTGCTCTTCTCAACCTCGCCTTCAGGATCTTCATCCTAGCTCTGCAAACGTGTGTGCGGGCCCAATAGTAGTTCTTCATATGTCTGAGCATGTCTTTGTCCCTATTGGCCTTCACCAAGATCTTCTCTAGATGAATGTTGACTCTCGTAAGGCAAGTCTCCCGCTCAAATGGTGTCATGTCACCTGATCTCTTTCGGGCCAATTCACGGTCTTCACGGATTTGCCGCAACTCTATGAGTGTCTGATGATCCTCCAATTGTTTATTCCGCTGCTCCAAGTAATTTATAACCCACTGAGCCCTCTGCAATTTCTCGGTCAGTGTGTCGATCTCATCTTTCTTCTCCTGGATGATTTCTTTCAGCTTTGAGTTGGGAGAGCTCGAATCAACATCGATCAATATAAAATCAGTATCTTCGCCTCCTGAGGGGCCCTCATCCTGCATAGGCTTCTTGCCTCTGTCCTGTACCTATGCTGATGTAGAAGGCAAGACCCCTTCCACGCCATGTGGAGATAGTACTCGCGCTGCTGTCGAAGGTAACGAGACCCCTTCCACCCCGGGTGGAGATAGTATTTGTCGTGTTGCTGCAAATAAGGCTCTGGTAACTCTCTGATAGGTAACACACACCAGAACACTGATAGGCTCTGTCTCAGGAACATCAAACTGATGTGAAGGCTCACCTGCATCGTGAACAATCTCTGAATGAGGCTGAGGGGCTATAAAGAAGTCACGGGAAATGAACTCCTCCCATGCAATGCCCTGCAATCCAAGATGATGTACCACAATCATCTTAATGAGCGCATAATGATAAATGCTGTTATGTTGCTGCTCTGGAGTCTTCTTCTGCACAAGGGTAGTCATCCGCTCTATGTTTTGGCACATGAAGTATGGAATATTCATCAATCTCACTCTCATGAAATGCATCAACAGTCTGATGTGGTATGCATAAAGGCATGAGAATATACCCTCGCAACTGAAGTATCTAATGATGAGCTTCATTAATGGCGCATAGGACTCCTTCAAGAATCTGAAAGGAAACACCCTGTTGAGCTGCCTCATATAACCAGGCCTAATGTAAGGTTCATAATATTCTCTATCCAGCTGTTGTCTCTTATTCCACTCTTCACCTATGTTTGGTATCTCGGTTGCCTGAGAAATGGTTTCTGGTGTTAAAGTGAAGTTCACTCCAGCAAGGTTTACATGACCATCACACAAATGTAGGAAAAATAAGCGAACCAACTCCTGATGATGCTGAATCTGAGCAATCATCTCACAATGCCGAAAACATGAATGTTGCTGAAAGCATGCCATTGCAAGCGGGCAGGCCTGCAATTGAGTCAAGGAAGTGGGCTCTTCTCTGACGTGCCTGCCACTTTTATGAGACCTCGGTACATTTAGCTCTGCGGTTGAGTCACTGTCTTGCTCATATCCTTGCTCATATGATGAATTTTTCTCTAACATGGTGCTTTGCAATGTGTATAACAAGTATATGCTGATAGATATGTGGTGAAAACAAGAGTTTGTCTTTCAATACCAAATATGTACCAAGTATGAAATGAGAGACTGTGGTAATTATAAACAGTGGGTGTAATGGACTGTCAAGTGAAATTTGAGTGGAAGGACAGTCACTTGACTGCTTGGGGGACTTCGGGATTTGGGGATTTTATAAGTGATATGGGAGTGGGAGATGTAGTAGGGTTTAGTGATAGGGAAAATGGGTTACAAGTAATATGATTGGTTTTAGACAGAAGGAAGAGGAAAGGACTGTGATAACACTATGACAGTGATGGGAACACGAATGAACAATGGAGTGGGATTGTTTAGCACCAATAGTCAAATTTCTACACTTCATTTCAAACCCTAAGGGAGCAGATTTTGATATGGAAATAGGGTTTTTTTTTCACCAACCAAAACTCTAATGTCTTTGCTTCCAAACAACACCACACATGACTAAAATCACTGAACAAGCGTTGTCAAACTTACTTGGAACAAATGAGTTGAATCGATTTGATTTTTTATGGAGCCGTGATGAATTTGTGTCTTTAAGGCTCTGTGAACCGCGCACAAGCCCAGTGCGCCGCGCCCCATGGATGCGTTGCGCCAGTGGAAAAATTCACTGTGGCAGGAGGCCCAGTGCGTCGCGCAGCCTGTGTGCGCCGCGCTCTTACCCAATGCGCCGTGCGCACTCTAAACACAGTCTTGGCTTGAAAATTTACAAGTTTTTCCCTCTCTCCACTAAACTTCGACTTCAATTGACCTCTTGAATGCAAATGGCATTGATAAGTATAGAAATATCTATATAAAGTCATGGCTTTGATTTTTGCTTTGTAAAGACCTATTTTGTAATGTTTCAAAATTGGCATTTCTTCACTTTTAATACAACTTTGTATTTTTGTTTCCTCTTTGATTTTTTGGCTGAATTGATGGCTTTCTTGGTTGATTTTTTGCAGGGATGGTGGCATTGGATTTCGGCAAAGGATGACCAGGGCTGCATGTGAAATAATTCATGGCAAAAACTTTAAAAATACATATGTATTACAAACAGTTAATTTGACGATTTCTTCTTCAAAACAGAGTTTTGAAGAAGAAACATCCTTAAGCATTGTTAATGATGAAAATCTTGAAATGAAAACTTATTGAAGACATCCTCATGGCCTGCGGGCATTATTTGACATTCTGAAGACCGAACCCTAGACCTAGTGCCTGAAAGACTCTTTTTTGACCACAAGACCCTCTATGACTGTAAAGGACTGAAATCAACTTTAATGAATTTTGATAAATTTCGACCAACCCAGTAGGTACAAACATGAGGGAAACTAGTGAAGAGACCCTTCCGTCAGATGATGGCATGACCCTAACGGAATGCAGATGAATGAGCGGAATGAGACACCTAAAAATGGAAATGCAATAAGAGAAATGATCTTTGACGGAGGGATGTAAAGACCGACTCTAACATTGGTTCCAATGGGGATGGTAGCTCCTGGGAGGTGCCAAGAACTACAGATCTCTGGAAGAGATAGACAGTGCCTTCGTCCATTGGGCTATGGAGTCCATTATCTTGAGAAAGCAACTCAAGACTGTTGACTGAATTTATTTGACTGACTGATTCAATTTTTAAAACAGAAATGACTGAACCAAACCGACTAGACAGACTCAAACCAAAACTGAAATCCTTCTTTAGAATTATAGCCTTCACTTCGGGCACCAAACTGAAGAAAAGACCATAGTGCACACTTGCGATAAAATTGGAATAAATGATATGTACAATGACAATATGATCAGCAGAAAACATCTTAGAAATGGTACCGCTTGAGCAACCGACCATTTACCGGCCCTCCTGGACAGTCTTCACCGTTCATCTCCTTCAAAAGAAAGGTGTTCTGACCTCGATATGCTGCAATCTTGAATGGACCTTTCCAGAGATTTTCAAACTTACCGTGTTTACCTTTGTCCTCTTTCCTGGCATCCCACTTCAGCACCACTTCCTCCAATTGTAATTTATCCGCCTTCGCTTTCCTGTCATAGATTTTCTTGATTCTCTCCTGCAACTTGAATGTGTTCTGAAAGACCTCTTCTCTCGTTTGCTACAAATGAATCATCTGATTTATCCTTCTCTGCATATGACTTTCTTCACTGCCAGCTTCCTAAAGAAGCTTGACCACCGGAACAGCAAGAGAGGTAAGAAACATTGTATCCACTCCATAAAATAACTCAAAGGGGGACATACCAATGGACTTCTTTTGACTCACCCGATCAGCCCATAGCTCATTGACCAGCTTCTTATGCCAACTCTTCTTGTTTATGTCCAGCAAATTTTTAATGATGTTGACTAAAGATTTATTGGAAGATTCCGCCAAACCGTTGCCTTGCAGATGATAGGCGGTTGAATGCCCCAAAATGATTTTATACTTGGCACAAAAATCAATCATCTTTCTTGATTTAAAAGCTGCTGCATTATCAGTGATCAATTTATTCGGGCAACCAAAACGAGACAAAATGTTGTTCTCAAGGAAAGAAATGATTACCGAATCGGTAGCTTGTCTGGTGGGAACTACTTTGATCCATTTCGTGAAGTAATCAGTCGCTGTTAGGATCCATCTATGCTATCCTGAAGAAGGAGGGTGGATCTCCCCAATGAAATCCAAACCCCACTGCTGAAAAGGGGCGCTTACCTCAATAGGTTTAAGTGGAAAAGGCTGTAATTTCTGTCTTCCTTCGAAAATCTGGCACTCATGGCAGCCTTTGAATTTTTTATACACATCAGCAAACAATGTCGGCCAATAGTATCCTGCTCTCAAAATCTTATTGGCTATTGTTTTCAAAAAATGGTGACCCCCGCAGTCTCCTTTATGGAAATCCTCCATTACCTTCTTCGCTTCTTCCTCCACCAAACAATTTAACAAAACACCACCCGGATCTTTCCAATAAAGTGCAGAATTCAAAATACAAAATTTTGCAGCCTTCAGTTTTAGAGTTCTACCTTTGTTTCTAGTCATGCCGGGCGGTGATGACAAATTTTGAAGAACATACACGATATCTGAATACCATGGGGAAGCAACAAAAATTTCCGATACCTGAAGTGGCGAATTCTCCTCATCCTCATCAGACATAGCAGCAATCAGATTTATGTCTAGCGCATGCAAATTCGATTCAGCCATAAGCTTCGCCAGCCCTTGTCCCTTGATAAGCTTCGTGGGCCTTATCTCCACATCATATTCCAGCAAAGCTGCAATCCACTTGCCTCGTCTTCCTTCCGGATCAATTTGTACTAAAACATCTTTCACGGCAGCGTTAGGAACATAAGCCAAAATATGAGAATGCAAAATGTATACCCAGAAATCCTTTAATGCTTTTACCAGTGCCAGAGCTTGCTTCTCAATGATGTTGTACTTCAAGGCTGCGTCTCTTATAGTTTGACTGAAAAAATCTATTGGCTTCTCATGCCCATCTCTTTTATGCATTAACACAGCTGCCATGGTATGCTCCGAAGCAAAAGAAAACAAAATAAAATCTTGGGTGTAATCCGGGCTGATTAACACCGGAGCTGAAGACAGTGCTAACTTCACCAAATTAAAGGACTTTACCACCTCTTCAGTCCACTTCACTTGGCTGTCCTTTTTAAGCATATTTGTTATTTCTCTTAGATGTTCAGCAAGGTTAGGGACAAAATGGCGTAAAAAGTTCATCTTACCATTAAAATACTGAATCTCCTTCTTGTTCCTGGGAGGTTCAATTTGCTGAATTGCTTCAACACGTGTTAGGTCAATACAAATGCCATCTTTTGAAATAATGTGACCAAGTAATTTTCCCTCATCCATGGCAAACAAGCTCTTTTTAGGATTAAGCGAGACACCATATTTTCTGCACTTTTGAAAAACAATTTTCAAGTGATACATATGCTCTTCACCTGAATTGGAAAAAACCGTCAAATCATCAAGGTATATAACAAGGAAAACATCTTTCTCATTCGCAAAAGCCATGTCCATCACCCGCTGAAAAGTCACACCAGCATTCTTCAAACCGAATGGCATCTTGGCATAGTGGAAAGTTCCCCACGGAGTGGTGAACGTTGTTTTGTCTCAGTCATCCTCATGGACCAAAATTTGGTTATATCCAGAATAACCATCGAGTAGTTACATGTGAGATGCTCCAACTACTCGCTGCAATATATGATCCATCTTAGGCAATGGATAATTGTCCTTCAATGACACCTTGTTCAGATTTCGGAAATCAATACACAATCGAATCTCACCTGTCTTTTTCCGCACTGGCACTAAATTGGAAATCCAATCAGAAAATCTGATGGGAACAATGATTCCTGCTTTTTACAACCTGTTTACCTCCTTCTCAATCGATGGCAACAACTTCGGGTTGATTCTTCTTAGCTTCTGTCTGAAAGGCTTCTGATTAGGCTTGATTGGGATAGTGTGCTGAATTATATTAGTATCATACGTCTTCAAATCTGAGTAATCCCAAGCGAAGCCATCAGCAAACGAAGACAACAAACTCACATTTTTTTCTTTTACCTCCGGTGGCAATGATTTGGATAACTTCACCATCTTGGGGTCTTCAACTGTTCCAATATTTACATCTTCAACTCCTTTTTCAGTCGGCCGTAAGGTTGGTTTCTTGGCCACATCATCCTGATCGAAGAGCTCTTCTAAAGGTATCAAACCTTTAGGAATAATGTTATCTTTCAGCTGTAACACTTCCATTTGATTGAATTGAACATCATCACCATCATCATATTCTACATCAATTGAGGTATCTTTGAACTTCCCTTTATTTTGCAGAAAATCATTAATCTCATCATCATCTTGGAAAAATTGCCAACATCTTTGATTATCCGGGACGGTAGGACGGTGCTTCACATGGATTTTGAAATTATTACTTGAATTCATTGGGATCTTCAAGTTACTTGCTGTCTTAGCAAGTGCATCTACAATTCCATTTTGAATGCGAGGAATACAAGTCAAAGTATAATCTGAAAACTGCTTCAAAATATCCAGAACAGCATTACGGTAAGCCCGCATTCGGGGATGTTTCGTTTGATATTCACCCTTTACTTGCTTAATCACCAATTCGGAGTTTCCATAGACTGCAATTCTCTTAGCATTCAGCTTTCTAAGAATTTTTAGGCCAGCAATCAGAGCTTCGTACTCAGCCTCATTGTTCGAACAATCGAATGCTAATTTGTAAGAACATACCCGTACATTGCTCGGTACCTTATTTGGAGCGGAAAAAGGACTGCGTACCCAAATACCAATTCCAGCACCATCATTTCCCACTGCACCATCGAAATCCATGGTCCATAGACCCTCTTCATCATCTTCTAAGTGCTGAAATTGTGCTAGCTCTGTTTTTTCTGCTTGCTGTCCACTATCTTTAACTGATTGCTCAACCGTGTTTTCCGGTTTTTGCCTTTCTTTCTGCAAAAATTCTCTGAAATTCTTGGTAATCTCTGGAATATATTCTACTTGAACTAACTGACTATCTACATCATTGAAACTATCAGCAAACAAAACAAAAGACTCTAAATCTGTATGTACATAATTAATCGGATGATTGACCGGTTTCTCCTTGGTTGTAATCATATACTTCATTTTTTTTTCCCGGTACAACTTTCTCATTTGGCCAAACACGGGAATCATTGCATAGGAGAAATCTAATTGTAATGTCCCTTTCAATTTTGCTCCCCAAGATCTGGAAAGCAACATACCAAACCGGGGAGGAATGTCTGCCACAACTACATCCATCAAAACATTCTTTGTGGGAATCTGATCCAAACTAACAACCAAGTCTTTAATGAGCCCAATACATCTCACTCTGCTAGAATCAAATGAATAAAGATCACGGTACTTCCTAGTGATGTCTAAACCCAACTTCTCCATGATTGCCTTCGGCATGAGATTATGGGAAGCACCGGAATCGAACATGGCATTATGCAATACAAACTCATGCAATCGAAGACTGATATAAAAAGGAGGCACTTCGCTATCTGGAGACTCACCATCTAAAGCTGGTCCAAATATCAGTTCAGGTTGATCATCTTCAATATTCACCATATCAGACATGGGATCGAAATTCAAAATTCTAGAAACTTGACCTTTATAATTGTTGTTCTTCATTAGTTCAGTCAAGGGAATGGATACCTTTAACTTAGAAATCTCATTCTCCAAACTAAAGGCTGAAGTCTTTTCGATCTCTTTGGCTGTACCATCTTTCTTTTCAGCCTTCTCCCTTGATGTAATTGGCTGATTTTATTTTTCTACTGATGATGACTTTGTGGCAACGGGATCAACTATCTCTTTTGCTTTCTTTTTTGCAACAGGTGAATCGTTTTTAGGTGCTGAAACTTCCTTTCTCTTTTGGATTGGATTGACAGGCACATCTCTGTTTCTAAGAGAACATTGCTTCTGCTGGGCTGACAAGGCATTCATATAACCTCTCTAATACTCATCCGACTCTTCCTCAAGAGCTGCATCATTGGCCAAGATAAAATCCTCATCTCTTTGTATAGCTGAACTTTCTACATACTCCTCATCTTTAGTGATATAAATGGGCAAATCATCAAGAGTAAAGAAATGATTTTCCTCCCCTACTGCATCATCTTCATCATCTAAATCCTGACCAACAAAATTCTGCTGAAGAGGTGTCTTTACTTGCTGCTGGACTGCTGGTTCTTGTGTTCTCTGCTCTCGTTGTTTGATCCTAAATTGAGGCTGCTGCTGACCACGGAAGTTGGGATTTCAAATCTGCGGTTCGGGCTTATCAAGTGTGAACCTTTCGAACATTTTTTCCACTTTACGAAGTAGCTGATCTGATGTAGATGTAGAAGCTTCTTCCTTTATCACAACTTTCTTCTCGCTTTCAATCTAGCTCTCTTGTCATTCAAATTTGCCTCCACACTCACCGTAATTTTCTGCATATCTTCTAAGGTGGGCGGATCTCTGTCTCGTAATGAATAGGCCATCTCTGGATCAAAACCATCCGGGAATTTTAACAAAGCTGACTTCTTAGAAGGCCTCAAATCATCAGGAATTGCATTATAAACCGCATTAAATATGATAATATAGTCTTGGATGGACTCACCAGCATTGCGCTTGATCTTGGTATATTCAGAAGTGATTTGAAGTGGATCTTTCTTCATTTCCCACCGATCTAGAAATTTTCTTTGAATCTCTTCTAATGTATTAATACTTCTGGGCTACAAAGCTCTAAACCACTTGCGTACCTCACCTCCAAAAGTTTGCACAAAAAATCTCATGGTGACATTCTCCTCATCAATTTCATGGAGATCAAAGAATTATGTCATTCTATCAATATGCTGCTGAGCAGGCACACTTTGAGGAGTACCATCAAACAAAGGGATTTTACTTTGATAATCAGCGGGCATGGGATCTAAGTTCTGGGGCAAGACAAGAGGTGTGAATCTAGCAGCCATTTCTCTTGGTGGATTTATGATCTGTCTTGGAGAAACGGGAGGAGTGGGAGAAGTAAATGTACGAGGTGTATGTGGTGGAGATGGAGGAGGAACTACTGCAGACTGCTGATCAGATATAGATGGTTGCACGGGAATGGTAGGAATGAAAGAAGGCTCAGCGTGAACTTGTGAATCAGAAGTAACTGCTGATGGACCAAGAGTTTCAGAAGCAAATTCGATAAACTCAGGAATATTCGTTGCCACAAAAGAGTTTTGGATGTTCAAGATGTAACTATCAATGGATCTATTAGCTTGTTCAATCTCAAGATACTTGATAAACTCGGGATTTATGGCAGTAGAACCAGTAGCACTTTTAGACTTAGTTTCAAACAACGACAGCTCAAATTGATCATCAAACTCAATATCTTCAAGGAACTCAAATACAGTCGGGCATGAATGAGATTTAAACAAAGGGATCACGGGACTTTCTTGATGGAGGATTCTTGAAATCAAATTGGGATTATCATATACTGGAGGTGGATCAGGATCGGGATTTGCTCTAGTATGTCTTCTGGAAGCCAGTGTGTTGATCTATTCAAAAATCAAAGGGACAAAACCAATCTATTTTAGCCTATCAAATTCTAGACTCAATCACCAAAAAGTCTAGAACGATGTAATATACTGGGGTAATTCACAAGTCAAGTGTCACGTTCACAAGCTAAACCGGAGATTGACTGAAGTAGCGTTTATCTACTTCCGCTAATGCAAAGCAAAAGCGTTTCGAAAGCTACCTGGCATAACTTCAGGCTCCGTCTGTAACCTATGAAACAAATAACACCAACAACCAAACCATTTTCTCCCCAGTATGGTCGCCACTATGTTATTGCCCAAATCCACCTCAGGCTGAAGGAAGGCGGGATTCAGGGTAACACCAAACCACGCTCAGTGTGGTAGCTAGCCCTACCAGAACAGGAGAGGGCTCTCTCCGGGTCAATCTCAGGAAAAATGTATCAATAGGGCTTGAGATGACTTAAATGAGTGCTAATTTTAGGCTAGGTATATTAATCAAGGAGTTTGGAATGAGTTTTTAAGGTTTTTTGTTGGAAAAGGGGAAAGGCAATTTTGGGCTTGGGTTGAGGCCAAATTCTTGCAGAGTTCAAGTTGGGGCAAGGTAGGCAATGGTTTTGATGTCTCAAATTCAATGAATGGATAGAAAATACTGCTAAGGAGCTGAAGAGGGCAAGAGGGCGCAAGGATCCTCTTCAAACTGATGAAAACATATAAAACTAAACAAAAGTTTAAGGCAGCGCACCAGCAAACTAATGAGATCTACCTTAGTTACTCATTTGTTTAATTCAGAAGCAAAGAAAAGGGAAATGGAATACATAAAAATTAATGAAACTTACAGATACATGGAGAAAAACATCATCAAAACTCAGAGCCACAAGGATCCCAGCAAGTGCTGCAAAACCCTAGTCTTTCCTTTGCCAAAAAATGCAGAAGTGTATGTACAATGAAGTGTCAAACTTTTCCCAAGTATCCAACCCTGAAAATGTCTCAGAAAATACATGATATAGACCATCCTAACCCCTTCCCATGCCTCTAGGGGTCGAGCTCATCCTTCTACGAGCTATTTCAACCAATTCTAAACATGGAACTGAAATCTAGGTAGCCAAACAACTTGCCTCTATATGCTAGGAAACTGATCCATTCACTTAATTTTCACTTTTTAGTGAATGAATCCTCTAGAACAAGTAAATATGAGACAAAATTACATCATAGCCATAAAATTACATCAATATAGATCAATAATTACATCACAAAGTGAAACTAGTCAAACTGGCCGAATTTCTGAGCTGAAAAGTAAAAATTGGACCAAAATCCTCTATGCGTCGCGCCAGAAAACTCAATGCGCCGCGCCACTTTGAGCCTATTTTTGGGGCACTTCCTGAAGTCCAAATTGATCTCATGATAGCTCGTTGGAAATCCTTGTCTGTCTACTATCCAACCCAAGTGGAATTTTTCAATTTGGAGTTCATTTGCCCCTCCAAAATTGCAATCTCCCAAGACTGGTTCCTACTGGTGCAAAAAGTGGCAGAAAGGCCATTTTTGGAGTGTTTTTGACCTTTAAGACCACCCAGAACTCGATGAAATCTCTCAGCCATTCCTGAGCATGCATAATTTATCATAAAAAACCCAAAAATATCAAGTTTTCCTCGAGAAGATCTCTCAAACGTAAGCGCGCGTCGAGTGGCGCGACGCGTTGGGCAGAAAAACCTGTTTTGCAACCAAAATTTCAAAAATAACAAAATTTACTCCAAATTTGCTGAAATTTGCAGTGAATTTCTCCCATCATTTACCATGCTCAGCCAAGGAAGCTTCGGCCAATATTTGGAGTGGATTAGGCCTTTTTCACCGTTTCAGTGCTCTTCTCAACCTCGCCTTCAGGATCTTCATCCTAGCTCTGCAAACGTGTGTGCGGGCCCAATAGTGGTTCTTCATATGTCTGAGCATTTCTTTGTCCCTATTGGCCTTCGCCAAGAGCTTCTCCAGATGAATTTTGACTCTCGTAAGGCAAGTCTCCCGCTCAAATGGTGTCATGTCACCTGGTCTCTTTCGGGCCAATTCACGGTCTTCACGGATTTGCCGCAACTCTATGAGTGTCTGCTGATCCTCCAATTGTTTATTCCGCTGCTCCAAGTAATTTATAACCCAATGAGCCCTCTACAATTTCTCGGTCAGTGTTTCGATCTCAGCTTTCTGCTCCTGGATGATTTCTTTCAGCTTTGAGCTGGGAGAGCTCGAATCAACATCGACCAATATAAAATCAGTATCTTGGCCTCCTAAGGGGCCCTCATCCTGCATAGGCTTCTTGCCTCTGTCCTGTACCTGTGCTGATGTAGAAGGCGAGACCCCTTCCACGCCATGTGGAGATATTACTCGCACTGCTGTCGAAGGTAACGAGACCCCTTCCACCCCGGGTGGAGATAGTACTCGTCGTGATGTTGCAAATAAGGCTCTGGTACCTCTCTGATAGGTAACACACACTAGAACACTGATAGGCTCTGTCTCAGGAACATCAAACTGATATGAAGGCTCACCTGCATCGTGAACAATCTCTGAATGAGGCTGAGGGGCTGTAAAGAAGTCACGGGAAATGAACTCCTCCCATGCAATGCCCTGCAATCCAAGCTGATGTACCACAATCATCTTAATGAGCGCATAATGATAAATGTTGTTATGTTGCTGCTCTGGAGTCTTCTTCTGCACAAGGGTATTCATCCGCTCTATGTTTCGGCACATGAAGTATGGAATATTCATCAATCTCACTCTCGTGAAATGCATCAATAGTCTGATGTGGTATGCATAAAGGCGTGAGAATCTACCCTCGCAACTGAAGTATCTAATGATGAGCTTCATTAATGGCGCATGGGACTCCTTCAAGAATATGAAAGGAAACACCCTGCTGAGCTACCTCATATAACCAGGCCTGATGTAAGGTTCATAATATGCTCTATCCAGCTGTTGTCTCTTATTCCACTCTTCACCTATGTTTGGTATCCCGGTTGCCTGAGAAATGGTTTCTGGTGTTAAGGTGAAGTTCACTCCAGCAAGGTTTACATGACCATCACGCAAATGTAGGACAAATAAGCGAACCAACTCCTGATCATGCTGAATCTAAGCAATCATCTCACAATACCGAAAACATGAATGTTGCTGAAAGCATGCCATTGCAAGCGGGCAGGCCCGCAATTGAGTTAAGGAAGTGGGCTCTTCTCTGACATGCCTGCCACTTTTATGAGACCTCCTCGGTACATTTAGCTCTGCGGTTGAGTCACTATCTTGCTCATATCCTTGCTCATATGATGAATTTGTCTCTGACATGGTGCTTTGCAATGTGTATAACAAGTATATGCTGATAGATATGTGGTGAAAACAAGAGTTTGTCTTTCAATACCAAATATGTACCAAGTATGAAATGAGGGACCGTGGTAATTATAAACAGTGGGTGTAATGGACTGTCAAGTGAAATTTGAGTGGAAGGACAGTCACTTGACTGCTTGGGGGACTTCGGGATTTGGGGATTTTATAAGTGATATGGGAGTGGGAGATGTAGTAGGGTGTAGTGATAGGGAAAATGGGGTACAAGGAATATGATTGGTTTTAGACATAGGGAAGAGGAAAGGACTGTGATAATAGTATGACAGTGATGGGAACACGAATGAACAATGGAGTGGGAGTTTTTAGCACCAATAGTCAAATTTCTACACTTCATTTCAAACCCTAAGGGAGAAGATTTTGATATGGAAATAGGGTTTGTTTTTCACCAACCAAAACTCTAATGTCTTTGCTTCCAAACAACACCACACATGACTAAAATCACTGAACAAGCGTTGTCAAACTTACTTGGAACAAATGAGTTGAATCGATTTGATTTTTTATAGAGCCGTGATGAATTTGTGTCTTTAAGGCTCTGTGCGCCGCGCACAAGCCCAGTGCGCCGCACCCCGTGGATGCACCGCGCCAGTGGAAAAATTCACTGTGGCAGGAGGCCCAGTGCGTCGCACAGCCTGTGTGCGCCACGCTCTTACCCAATGCGCCGCGCACACTCTAAACACAGTCTTGGCTTGAAAATTTACAAGTTTTTCCCTCTCTCCACTAAACTTCGACTTCAATCGACCTCTTGAATGCAAATGGCATTGATAAGTATAGAAATATCTATATAAAGTCATGGCTTTGATTTTTTCTTTGTAAAGACCTATTTTGTAATGTTTCAAAATTGGCATTTCTTCACTTTTAATACAACTCTGTCTTTTTGTTTCCTCTTTGATTTTTTGGCTGAATTGATGGCTTTCTTGGTTGATTTTTTGCAGGGATGGTGGCATTGGATTTCGGAAAAGGATGACCAGGGCTGCATGTGAAATAATTCATGGCGAAAAACTTTAAAAATACATATGTATTACAAACAGTTAATTTGACGATTTCTTCTTCAAAACAGAGTTTTGAAGAAGAAACATCCTTAAGCATTGTTAATGATGAAACTATTGAAATGAAAACTTATTGAAGACATCCTCATGGCCTGCGGGCATTATTTGACATTCTGAAGACCGAACCCTAGACCTAGTGACTGAAAGACTCTTTTTTTACCACAAGACCCTCTATGACTATAAATGATTGAAATCAACTTTAATGAATTTTGATAAATTTCGACCAACCCAGTAGGTACAAACATGAGGGAAACTAGTGAAGAGACCCTTCCGTCAGATGATGGCATGACCCTAACGGAATGCAAATGAAGGAGCGGAATGAGACACCTAAAAATGGAAATGCAATAAGAGAAATGATCTCTGACGGAGGGATGTAAAGACTGACTCTAACAAGTTCCACATCTCTTTTCCTACTTTCTATAGAACATCCATATTCAGAAATTGTAGATTTCTGAAGATCAATTTAGAAGGAGGAAGTTTTCTTCAGTACTTCAGCTGGAGAACTGGTGAGGGTTTATTCCTATCACCATGGGCTTAAATATCAACTTCCCAGAGCTTCATTTCATATCTGGCATCAGGCCAAAATCTATTGACCTCCTAGCAGCAGTATTTCCTTTAGGAATTACGTTGTCCATCTTGCAGATCCAAAAGGAGAAAGGAAGTTACTAGCATTTCAGCTAGTAATCCTATGAGGGATCATCCCCTCACATTTCCATCAGTCTTACCATCAGCCTGGAGTTTATTGCAGCATTTTTCAGCAGGAAGAAGGCCTCTCTTTCCCTCACAACACAGTTTCTGTTGGCAGATGTGTTGCAGCAGTTGCAATCATTATTAGAGGATTGAGAAGCTAGATCTAGAGCTTCTAACTTGTAGATCTGAAGAAGGGATAAGCCCTTCAAGCTTAGATCTGATCTTGCAACATATTTCAGCCAACTATTTGACAGTTCTAGCTTCAAATCTTTATTTCCTAACAGATCAAGGATCAAATCCTAGGGAGGTGATTTTCCATAGTTGTAGATCTGGAAAATCCTTTCTGGGTTATCTTGGTAATCCATCACATTGGCTAGATCTTGAATCTTGGCATCATCTGAGCTTCAGTTTTGAGTAGATCTACATTTTCATATTCAACCTACAACTATATGTTCATTTTCTGCTGAAGAGACAGCATAGTATTTGCTTCAGGGCCTCTCCAGCTACATTGTACCTATTGCAGCATGTTTTCTGGGTGATTCTAGACCAACTTTTTGGCTAGATCTACTCATATTTTGTACATTATGTAACTGATTCTTCTCCAATATAATAAAATGGCTCATCTTCTCTGTAAATTTTGATGTTGTCTTAAGATTTATTATTTATCTTACTGCAGTTCTTATATTGTGTTTAAGTATTACTGCATTCTCCCTTTTGGAATATTACACGAACACAAAGATGTCTTCCTTGGTGAAGCCACACAATGGTATACGGTTGCGGGTGTGCTATGGTCGGTAGGTTGAGCTGCTTCACTAACTCTGTTAAAATGAGGTTCTTTTGGCTTCTTCTATCGACAAGGAATTGTAGTGGAGAACCCATCACCCACATCTGTGAATGGAAGAGGCACTCCTCCCTCCTCTCGATCCTCGGGATCCTCCCTCTGGAGCTTGGTCGTGGAAACAATTGCGCTGGAATCCACATCAATGATCTACTTCCATTTTTCATTACCCTTTTATGGTTGTTACTCAGGATCAGAACATGCATCTGATTCAGGTGCCTTTATTTCGGCCACCAGCATCTATTTGGCCCAACACTCATTTGTACAGTGAGTGGGGATTTTATGAAATTCACACCACTTACCCGTGACCTTATTTAGATTTGTGGTGTTTTTCTGAGTCACACATCTTTGGCTTTACCCCTTATTCTATGGTTTGGGGGTGCCTTTCCTTGGCTTCGAATTCGCGAATCCAAAGTCTCGATTCTTCTACTTAAATTTATGCTTGATCCTAGCGGCATATTGATATGCCAAGCCAATCCAAGTAATATCAAGGAAATCCATTATCTCCTGAATGTATCGGTGCAAACAACTACGGTACTTGAGCACCAAATTTCTCTCTGAATCTTTAATACCCAACTTTTTGCGAAGGGTATGGAACAGATTTTCCAATTCGTGCACATCTTGATCCCTTTGTTGCCACAACGTGGTCCATTGGATGTACTTTTCCTCATAGCTCCCCACAGGATAATATTGTTCCTTGATGCCATCTCAGAACTAATTTCGAGTGGGTGTAGAAAAGAACAGAGAGGGTTCCCTCTCATCCTTTTTCTCACAATAGTTTTCCCATGAGTCCTTGACATGGGGGGCGGCTTTGAGGAGTGCAAAAAAAATGTTTTCTTGGCAGGAGAAATAATGGACCGATAAATACCCTTCCAGTAAATTCAATCATTTACCTACAGTATCTATATCTATCTACCCTTAAAATACATGAATATCAAAGTTTACTTATACCTTGAAAGGAGAGGTGCCTCCAAAGTGGCAGCTAGATGTATATGCATCGTCGGTGGGCAGCCATTGAAGGATATGGGAAAAATTATCCATCATCACGTTCCTTTGTTTCTCGAGGGCCTCCTTGAGCAATATTTTGATAGGATATCATACTCCCTTGTCTTTATTTTCTTCCACCATGGGAGGTCATCGGGGTTTGCGAGGCTGATCTTGCAAGGGTTCAACAATATCAAGCCCTAACTCCTTATATCGTGACCGCGTTGGGGACATGCAAATAAAAATATAGAAAAAGTATACCTCTTTCATACCAATGATCTAGATTTATGTAGGAACACAATAATATACAAAAATTAACATAAACATAGAGATTCAGTGGAGATAAAACACCATTTCATTAATAACAAATGACTGAAATATGTTTACAAACATAATGGAAATAAACTAGCGAGGGTGATGGTAGCTTATCTCTGAGAAGAGATGTGGTGGCTACATGCCTCTGAAATGTGTTACAATGAGGCTTGAAGGCCTATTTATTGTTGAGAAATAATGGAAAATCATAAACATCCAAAAACCTAACCCTAGGAGATGAAGCGCCAAAACTATGGGCCCCGTTTGGGTAAATTGGTACATCAATCTTCCAAGAGACGTAGCATACAATCTTTGTTTGACACGCTCAATACCTCACTATAAATATCTATCGAAGGACTAAAAATTTTGAGTGAGAAATATCGGTCGATGACCCATGTTATTCCCAGTTTTCCCAAAACACGTCGTTTCGAGCCTTAAAGTGGCTCCGGAAGTTCAGGACCTGAAAAAATGAAAGAACCAATGGTGGGGGTCCAAATGGAAGAGGTTGGTGGCCACAAATATCCACCTGGACCATTGCTACTTCTTATTGCACTAATTTGTTGGAGGACGCCAGCTGAGGCCCAGTTCCCAGATATCGAGCTGGATATGTGATAAGTTGCGTGCTATGCAACAATGTGGAACTCCAAGGTTCCTTCCCGAATCACAG
This sequence comes from Pinus albicaulis, assembly GCA_034641835.2. Classification (NCBI taxonomy): domain Eukaryota; kingdom Viridiplantae; phylum Streptophyta; class Pinopsida; order Pinales; family Pinaceae; genus Pinus; species Pinus albicaulis. Next base: position 108,755,173 of record CM076574.1, read on the forward strand.
AGAAAAAAAAAATTGGGTATTGTTTCATTCAGAGGTATTTCAGGTGGTGCGGTCCAAGCCATCCTTATCACTGGCATTGTACGAGCAGTACAAACATATTGCGGATTTAAAAGCCACATTCCATAATATTCACATGTGTGCAAAAATGGATGTTGAGGGTGTTGGTATGAGCTACCTTACATGGTTATGGAGGATGATATTTCATGCATGATAAAAAATTAGCTCATGTTATGGTTAGAAGCGCGAAACACTAGCGATGCATCCTCTCCACTACATGTCAAAACTCTAACAAATCTACGTGTGATCAAGGATAAGGATCAGCACAAGGATACGGGTAAGGAGAGGTAGAAAGATCAACATGAGAAGGATGAAGAAAAATAAGCGGAGCCCATCACAACGGAGGAAACCATCGACCTAGTTAAAGAGATGGAGGCCAAAGAACATGACAGTGTTGGGTACCTTCCAGCCAAAAAAAATCACCGAGAGGCAGTGAGAGATGATCTCAGACCTCCCTGGGCCCACACAAAAAGAGGAAGGGATCCAGGGAGATAGGGACAGAGGCCTTGACCCTCACAGAAGACGACCTGAATGAAATTGAAAACATAGTCAAGAATGTAGTCAAGGACCTTTAGAATGATGTGGAAATTCGGTACACATCGGTCCTTGCATGTGTACAGTTAGGTCTTCATGAGATGAAAGTGCAAGAGAGCGTGATTCAAGAGAGCGTGAAGCAAGTGAGCCTACAGCAAGCGAGCGTGTAGCCAATAACCATTAGAAAAGCAAGCGTGCAAACCATCAGCATTGTGCTTCCATTACCTATAGACAATCAGATGTTTCATGTTCTAGGACCTACAGTTAGAGTGGAGGAGCCTAACTTGTGCGCTAACGTGCAAGCCTACACAGAGGTTGGCATCGACTTGGTAATGTTTCCCACAGTAAAACTTCATTACATGCACACAATGATCATGGAAGAGCTACAGTACTAGGAGGTCCATGCCTCCAAAGTGGCTATAGATACTCAGGAGCAAGTGGCGATGATGCTGAAGGAACAACCGAGTGCAAAAGAGGCCCGTCGAGCAGTTGAAGATCAACGCGCTGCACTAGAATCAATGATCAATCGACTATGCGGTGACCTACCAAAGATCACAGTACCTACCACAGTCACGTCGACAGTTAAGCTAGAAAGCCTGGTAGCCATGCTAAAGACATCGTGCTCTAAGATCATGAAATTCCTCGGAGAGCTTGAGAAAAAGATCATTGATCTTCAAGTGAAACTACAGGCAGAAGCGCCTCCAGAAGTACACGCATAGTGCGATGCAGTTGTCCAAGAATCAACTACTAGCATCACTGCTACTGTGGATGTTGGAAACCAACTATTTTAAGAATCCATGGGTCTTTGGGCTTCCGTTTAAAACAACCCCATCATTCAGAATCTCATGGTAGAGCTGAGGGTGAAAGAGAAGCAATTTGATTTCATTCAGGTCGTGGCGTCGACCCTTATGGCCACCAAAAGACTAGCCCGATTATAGGAGAGTCGTGCCATCTAAGAAGATATTGAGACGTTATGCTAGTGCGAGAATTTATTGGAGGAAAAAACTAAGCTGTGGGTAGATGAGGCCTTGCACCTCTCGCATACCATTGATGCAACCCTTAATAACCTGTAGTAGACACAATGAAGCATCAACCTAGCTGTTGAAGGCCCAAAAATGAAAAAGTTGGTCTAATAAACATAGAACCCTGCAGCACAAAGCGCATAAGTCATTCTTCCATTTAAGAGTTCGGTACAAGCACTCAAAGAAAAGATGTAAACAGTTGGGCCAGAGTGACTCAGTACAAGTCACTAGATTGTGTTGGGGGCCTGTTGGAGGAGGGTCCCCTGGATAAAGCCATTTTGGATAAATTTTGGTTAATTTTTTGTTTGCAAGCATTGCCCGTAGATGTCAAGGGGCTTTGGGGTGGGTCAAAGTCTCTTAATTATTGTAACAGGTAAAAGGGAAAACCATCAGTCTCAAACCATTTTTTCAGACTATGGTATGTGCACATTTGGAAAAATATAAATATTTAAGAGTCGAGTGAAGAATTATGTCTCATATCATCTCTTGTCAAATCTATGATTTTGTATGCATGAATAGTTTATCTAAGTTTAGTCTGGGTAGAAAGGCTCTTGCCAGCTATGTGCACGGAGACCTAAGTCCTGAGTTGTGTGCAAGGACCCTTATGTTGTGTGTGTAGGCTGAAATATTGTATTAAACTGAAGATCTCCTAAAAAATGAGGAAATTTTGGCGAACTCAAACTTTATATGATTCTTGTAGTTAACTGTTTTAGATTTGGTATGCACATAATCTGTTGCCTATTATAAATCTAGAACTGCCCTTTTGAATGCATATGTATTTCCATGATTGGTAAGTCAAGTTGGTAAATTTCATCTATGCGCAAGTATTGTTCTTCTTAACTATTAGATCTAAAGGTAGTAATTTGTTATGTGGAAGTCTATATCAAAGTAAGGGTTTATATTGTAATAATCTATGAATGCACAAGGGATAAGTCTATTTATCACGATCTAGGTCTGCGCAACTACTTCATTATTTTTCTACAATTAGATATTGTTCTATAAATTTGTGGACAAGATATTAGACATTAGACCTGTTGGATCCACATCAAAATCCCCCTTAGGGTGTAGAAACCTGGTTCCAACACTCCCCCATACTACTTTGGGTGAGACTTTGGTATGTGCGATCAGATCACTGCCAAAAGGTCTAGTAGTTGGATGGGTTTGGTGGTTGCACGATTACTCTGAACCTTGGTGAGGACCCCTCAAGCCAACACTCTAGGTCAACTCCTCTTCCTGAATACCTTTGATGTTCTTTACATCTTCCCACAAAATGTTTTCTTTAGATTTGAGACTGAAAGTAGTTATCCTGGCTTTCAAATTCACTAAGTACTCATGTATTTTGAAGAATTTATTCATCCCAAATAACCAAGGTTATTCATCTTCTGACTTCCTCATTTCTCCTTTGAGGGTAGGTGGCTTTCCTTTCTTAAAATATTCTCGCAAATAATACATTTCACTCCTTCTATATGGATGGTAATGGTGATGTTGTCTCTCTGAACTAGAACTAGAATTAATTCCATGGACATTATCCCTTCTGTCAGGTGTATCCATGAACCCACCATCTCTAACCGTATCATCCCTATCAAAAAAGTATCCTAATGGATACCTAATTCATATGCACCATTTGTTCTTTCCTCATTTCCATGACTGATCCTAAGAATTCCCTATGTTTACAAGTCTGACAAACTCTGAAGGATAACATCATTAACCTCTCCTTATTTCTCATATGCCCTAATAATCCTTTCCTGTGACTAAATTATATTTTCATTATCACGCTTACAACTCCTTATATTTTATTTCAAACTTATCAATGTGTCTTCTCATGTGATTGATAAGGAGAACCATGTGAAATGTAGTCTACCATTTTACTTGTCATATTTGAACTTATTCTTGAAAGAATGCCACGTTAGATAACCAAATTTAAACAAATCAAACATTCATCAATTTATTTCATGGGAGGATATATCGTCTACAAGATTAATCTAGATTGGCACGGTGCATGTATATATATACATGCAATGAAATGAACATGTCAAACATACCAGCATCAACACCATCAATTCTATATGACAACACAATTGCAACAATTACCAAACCATGCATACATAACAAACACATATACAACCTACATGCATGCATGAAAACAAATTATGCCTATCCATTCCAAGTATTGAACCTAGTAGCTTTGATACCACTCTGTAACCACATGTTGTAGAGGTAAATCCCCTCTGCGGACAGAGGCGATCCCTACTAGCCCAGATCGGATCTAGCAACAATCATATCACGCTAAGGTGCAAGTTCCTAATTGCAATAGACCAAATTGCCAAGAAGGCCTACCTTAAGTCCAACGCTATTGTTTGTAGAGAAGATAGCGCTCCCGTTTCCTTGCTCCGGCAGATCACAATTCTCCCGCTTGTCGCGATCAAACACCTGCACATACAAGAAACATGACAAACACACAAGCATAAAACCCAATATATGCAATTATGTATCAGTCAGAGAAGACACAACTCATGATCACAATGAACAATACGAGTGGAACCATAACCAAATTTTCTCATCATTAATTAATACAAAGAAAGATACAACCTAGCTCTGGCATTGGATCTTCCTTTGACGGGTCGACAGTGGAATACGTCTCGGTAAAGCTCGTCGGGAATGGGACAAGCCTCTCTCTTCGGTTGTCTTGAAAATAATCTCCTTGCTACTGATTTGGCTCTATGAGGACTATCAAGGCTCTTGCAGCATTCTTTAAACTATGAAGGCTCTTGGAGACTCAACCATTCAGCCCCTTCATCAATGGAAGATGGCTATATTTATAGAGGAAAGGAGGAGGTTGGGATCCCTACAATAGTGGAAGGGAGGCCTTATCCCTTGGGAGGTTCCCCATAAGGTGGAAACAAGAGGCCAAAGGAGGAAGGTCGTGGTTATTCAGTCGAAACCACTGCTCATGACTCATCCACGAAGTTGTTGTAATCGAAACTTCGCCTCTTTTTTTAAAAAACTTTCCATAAGCAGATTGGCGCGGGTGCTTAACTGGGACACAGCGCCAACTGGCACGAGCTCAGTGTTAATTTTCCTCATTGGTGCGAGGACATAGCGGGCTACCAGCGCCAAGGCAAAAACAGGTGTTTTTAGGGGTCTGCTCAGGAAATGATCAACAGAAGGAGTGTTGTCCTCATGGAAAGGGATGCAATGATGGTATTTGCAAGGCATGGCACTGCTTATTGGTCACAGAAACGACCCTCCAATGGGTGAGATGGGTATTACAGGGACGGTGACAAATTACTGTGTAACAGATGCCCCCTAAAGCATGAGGCCCAAGAGAGAGAGAGGGGTGAAATGCTTTACGAGAACGTGTCCAACTGAAAACATTGCCGTTGGAAAACCTATGTAGACAAGTACAATTGATATCTCAAATACATGATATATATGTGGTATGGGCGTAGCCATCCGTAAAAGAGTACACAATAATCAAGATCCAAGGCATGGATGCAGCCATCCAGTAAGAATCGATAAATAGACTCAGGTATGGTCGCAGCCATCTAATCAGTGAGTCATGTAACCAATCATAATAATCCACAAAATCGTAGCCTGGATTCTAACAGACAAAATCCAGGGTCTTGCGCTCCATCTGGACCCGAACAAAGTACAAGTTCAAGCATGTGAATAAGTGAGCTGAAGTCAAACATGCAAGAACATCGCCTGATTACCAGCCAATGATGAAAGTTGTTAACAAACACGAGAGGTACCACCAATAGTGACAATGGTCCTCAAGGTAATATAGGTACAATCCACGGAATTTGAACAGTGAGCTGGCGTCGAACACCCATAGAATCATCCGATCGAAGGTCAATAATGAAAACCTTACGTCGAATGCGAAGAACATGCCATTGAGGCATGCAGGCTCTAATGTACCAGAAGGGAGTCTCTAGATCAGCTTCCTGGATAATGAGCTGAAGTCGACAGGAAGTGACCTTGATCGAAGGTGGGCCATAGTGTATCCCACATCATTGACGTGAGACAGAGGAACATAATTTTGTAAATCAGGATCAGATGAGAATCAAAGGAAGGTTGAAACTTTGCAGAGGTCAACTTCTCTTGAACATATTGGCAGCACAACAATGGATTTGGCAGTATTTGACATCAAAAGATCAGAGGTCATGATGACGAGGCAAAGAGCAGATGAGAGGTCAAAAGGGATCACCCAAACCCACGGAGACAAGTGGAAAATGAGATGAGATGTCCCCAACCCGACACGAATGCAGACAAGTGCCATGTTCAAGAGCGACATACTTCCAATACGACAACGATATTGCTTCCATTTTTCCCCACCATCTCTGGCGAGTACCCCAATTATTTTTGAAAAAAAGCATGAAGGGGATAGCATATGCTTGTAATATAAGTCTGTCCTTCGGACGAATCCATCCTAGTACATTTAACGAGCCCTAGGAAGGAGAAATTTGAATATCGTCATTACGACTGAATCCAATGTCTTCGGGATTTAACGAGTCTGACAAAGGAAGAAATCGTGGTCTTTTCATGTTTAGAGAGTTTGAAAAGACAGCGGAAAAGTAAAATCCAACGGTCCCTTTTTGTAAATAGTTCCTCAGATCCAAAAAGGTAGAAAACTATGTCTGAGAAAACCTCCTAGTCGCGATAGGCTAGGGTATTCCTTTTTCATAAATAATCTATCCCATCCCGAAAAAGGGTTAAACGTATACTGGGTAGATGTCGTTTCACAGCCACTTTAACGAGATCAAAACGACAAGTGACTCGGCAATCTTTTCATATTTAGAGAGTCAAAAAAGAGTTGAAAGGTGACTCCTCCTGGAGGAACGAGTGGTATAAAGGGAAGCAACTAGTTTCGGTGATGGTGGAACTGCTCAGAACAAGTAAAGTTTAAGAGGCTGGCTAACAAGACCACTCATCGCAGCGGTTCCTCAGGAATGGATAAAACAACCAAGTGAAGGCATATGATCAGCCAAGCAGATAGTGACGATGGAAAGAGAAAACCAAGGCTCATCTGGAAAAAACGGGCTGATAAAATGGAAATCACAAGAGGTAAAATGGGAATGGTTTCATTTTTACACAAGATTGAAATCAGGAAACTCTTCTTGAAGTTGGTTTCATTTTTACACAAGCTTGAAACAAAGATAAACTATGCTTGAAACTGGTTTCATTTTTACACAAGCTTGAAACAGAAAAAAACTATGCTTGAAAAATTAAGCATGCCCCCAACATGGTGAGTCAATTCGAGGTACATTCCCCCCAAGCTTCAATCCATATGAAAGGCAAATGGAGTGAAGTTTCAAATTACGAGATCAAGAGAAAGACTCGACTGGGATTTTACGACATCTTAACAAAGACTCAAATTGAACGGGAATGTGTTTCATTGTTTTAACGAGGTTGACACATTAAAAGAACTATCCTCAGGACACCTTGTCTCATGGTTTAAGGAGCTTGGCACAAGACAAGGAACTCTGCTCCGACAACCTTGTTTCATTTTTTAAGGAGCTTGACACAAGACAAGGAACTCTGCTACGACAACCTCATCATAATGAATAAGAATTCATCGCTTCCAAGATTTTCCCATCCGATGGAAGGAAAAAATCTTGGAAGTCAGGACCCAATGCCCCTAGCATACTATGCACGACGGCATCGTCACTGAGTACAGGCACAGGGTAGGTAGCCACATAGTTGACCTGCGGTGGGGCAGATACAATGGGTGGATAAAAACCAGGAAGGGATGATGGCGGGCCAGTTGCCATATCAGGACCAAAGAACGAAAGTTGATCAATGGTCACAATCCATCCTTCATGCGGAAAACAGACCACACGAAAAAGGGAGGAGACAAGCGCTCCCATGGCATAGGTGTAATCACGCCCCAAGAGTAGATTGAAATCCAAGGGGGCTGGAACAACCATCACGTCCATATGGACGGTTTTACCTCCCAAAGTAACAGGTAACCTTGGAAGGATCCCTAATGGTTGACTAGTTCTTCTGTTAAATGCCAACATATTCTGCATAACAGGCACAAGTGGCGGCGAACCGAAAGCTTGCCAAGTAGTTGAGGATAAAATACTAACAGATGCACCTTCATCTATAATGGTGTTGGGTACGACCAGACCAAAGGCCTGTAGTGTTATCTCGAAAGGCACATAAGGTGGAAGGAGGTATCTCGCAAATCGATTCCAATGAAAGGAAGCGACCAAACTACTTGGAGGGGCTATCATTGAATCGAGATGGTCTTCCCCTAGTGTTATGGAAGAAGAAGGAGCATCCTCCATGACCTCCATCTTGAAGGCGGGAGGAGTATCCTCTGGGACCTCCATCACGGGAGCCAGAGGAGCAGCTTCTTGAGGTATGGGGACAGGAGAATATTTCTCCAAGTCCGAAGAATCTGAAGAAACAAGAAGAACCTGAGGAATATGAGATCCACTCTTGACAGAAAAGACCTGGTGCACCGGAGATGGGGCAAGCTCAACAGATCCTACAACCAATGGTTGGTCAGGTATGGATTCCTGAATTTGAATTTCCGGAGGAGCGGGATTTACCAAGGATGACTCTTGACCAATCATAGGATCAGCTAGTGAAGGACTCAAAGAAATCTATTTGTAACCAACTGGAAGGCATGGCGCAGAGACAGCTGAGTTGTCCAAAACTCGCTTGGCTTCATCCATATACGGACAAAGGTGAATGGCATGGTTCCCTTCACACAACTTACAGGGAATGGTAATCTTACCCTGCCTCTTAAGAGCCTTACTAGCACTAGCTGAACACGTGCCCCCAACCTGACTCCCGAAAGCCAAAGGCAACGACGAATGACCTTTGGACCATACTTCGAGCACCTTAGGAATGCCAGGGCAATCTCGAAGAAGATGGTCTCCCGTGCACAACATGCAAGGGAACTTGATTTTCCGTGGAAGGTTGGAAGGTTTATCAATGTAAGTATTCTTAGGCGCAATAGCCGCAGAGCTAGCCTCTCCTTTATCGGTCTTCTTCTTATTTGTCTTCTTCTTATTCTTCTTAGTCACCTGGTTACTCGAATCCAAACTTTCACCAGCCGAAGCAGAAGAGGAGGATGCAGAAACAGGTGAAGAAGGGGAGAGGTCCACCTTGGAATCAACATGACGTTGTTCAGGCGGAGGAACTGATTGAACAGTAGCCGAGACATTCGAGACCACAGAGGTTGAAAACAACCAAACAGGCAACCCAACAGTTAACCCAGGAAGGGACAACGTTGCCATATAAGGAGCACCAACATTTCCAAAAGGAGGAAAAGGACCAAGATTCCCTTTGGAGGGGATTCCTTGGTTGGTGAACTCCGGAAAAGTTTCCATTAGAAATAACTCAAAACAACACCCTAAGGAAACTAACTTTAACTAGGAATATTTCGTGGGCAGTTAATTTTAAAGCATCGAAACAAAACTCTGTTGTTTCATCTTTGAAGAGTCAAGAAACGGGCAAAAGGTGACTCTATCACTTTCAGATTGGAAACAAGCGTGAAAGGACAAGCGCTTGATGATCCTTTCAAATTTAATGAGTCATAAAAGATCAAAATGACTACTCAGGAATTCTAGGCAAAGGGTGTACCAAATAACCATGAACTGCAATATACACCTTGGTTTCAAAATGAAAGAGAAATCAACCAAGGACTTAACGTACATGCAAGCAATCTCCCCGAATGTTGTGTCCAGTGTATCACGGGTATAAGGCGGAAAACTCGGCTTCCTACGGATAAAGGATAGCAACCTAATGGGGTCTCCCTTTATATTCACGATGGTACGGGGAGCACAAGTCCATACTAGTGCTGTCTAAAGCCAAGAGGTGAATGATAGCTACTAGGTTTAACGACGCCAGAACACGTCTCTAACCTAGACCTCTAAATGTTTCATTAATGTTTCAATGCTTCCTTAGGTAAATTGAATAAATTTTAATGTTAATCTTCAATTATGTTTCAATTTTCAGGCCCTAGCGAGTGTCATCTGACAATCTCCTATAGGCAACTATATGAGAAAAGAAATCTTCCAATTCGATGAATGCTATCTAGTTAAGGGAAGAACTTTAAACAATGATGCAACAAACAGCAATATTGAAAACGAAATTTTTCCAAACTAGATGACTTCCACTATCCAAAAGTAATTTCAAACATTCAACGATGCAAATAATGCAATGTAATCTATGCAAAATCCTCTTTTTCGAAAACTGTGCAATTGTAATCTATGCACAATTTCCTTTTCCTTTTCAAACGATAAGAATGCACTCAATGCATTTTTCGATGAAATGAAAATCTACTTAATGCATGCTTTTAATGAAAGAGAATGCACTCAATGCGATTTTTTGCTTTCGATCATTAAACAATGTAATCTAAGTTCAATGATGGATCTCAAAAAACACTTTCCATTGCAATGTGATCTAACGCATTTTAACAAAAGCAAACTTTGAGATGCAAACTAAATAAACGCAAATCTTCTTAATGGAAGGATGAAGGCAAAAGGGATGCAAACAAACACTAAGAATGCAATCGTTGTTTCAAAGCAATTTTTAATGAAATTCCTCGAAAGGTGACAAGACATATGAGGTCAAGCGCAAAGAGGACTCCCAAAGCATGAGATCAAAACAAGGCATTCATTCCCTTTTACATCAAGCAATCATGGAAAGAAGACATTTCAAACAATGATCAATGTAATATATGCTCATACAGAGAAAATACCCGAAGGGAAAGACACACTGGTGAAGGATTCAGGGAAAAAGTCTCAATTTTCACACACCCTGAAATTGGCACGACTTTGTCACTGACAACTAACGCCAACTGGCGCGACTTGCTCATTGACAACTAGCGCCAACGGAAAATTGGCGTGAGTTGCTAACTGACAACAAGCGCTAATGCCTAAAAATGAAAAAACAAAGAATTTCTCCTAACCAAGACCAGACTCACCACTTCAAGCAGAATCTAAAACAAACCCAGAAGAAAAGTACTGACCAAAAGAAACTTCCAAACAAGGGTAAACCCTAGCACCTACAGGAGATGGCGCGACTGTCTGGCTGTAATCCGTGCCAGACAGGGGATGGCGCGAGTGATGAATTGACAACCTGCACCAATTGGCGTGACTGTCAGGCTGGAAACCGCGCCAATAAAGCCAACCATGAAAAGATGAAAATTCAGAAAAGCAAAGATCAGATCTGATCCTTTGGGGGTTGAACAGAGGTTTTACACTAGAAAAAAGTGAACCAAAAGAGCTGATCAAGCAAGCAAAGTCAAGAATCGACCGAAAAGACAAGACAATACCCCAAATCAACGTCTCCCCAGCGGAGTCGCCAATTTTTTGTAGAGGTAAATCCCCTCTGCGGACAGAGGCGATCCCTACTAGCCCAGATCGGGTCTAGAAAAAATCGTATCACGATAAGGTGCAAGTTCCTAATTGCAATAGACCAAATTTCCAAGAAGGCCTACCTTAAGTCCAACGTTTTTGTTTGTAGAGAAGATAGCGCTCCCGTTTCCTTGCTCCGGCAGATCACAATTCTCCCGCTTGTCGCGATCAAACACCTGCACATACAAGAAACACGACAAACACACAAGTGTAAAACCCAATATATGCAATTATGTATCAGTCAGAGAAGACATAACTCATGATCATGATGAACAATACGAGTGGAACCATAACCAAATTCGCTTATCATTAATTAATACAAAAAAAGATACAACCTGGCTCTGACGCTAGATCTTCCTTCGGCGGGTCGACAGCGGAATACATCTCGGTAAAGCTCGTCGGGAATGGGACAAGCCTCTCTCTTTGGTTGTCTTGACAATAATCTCCTTGCTACTGATTTGGCTCTATGAGGACTATCAAGGCTCTTGCAGCATTCTTTAGGCTATGAAGGCTCTTGGAGACTCAACCATTCATCCAATTCAACCATTCAGCCCCTTCATCAATGGAAGATGGCTATATTTATAGAGGAAAGGAGGAGTTTGGGATCCCTACAATAGTGGAAGGGAGGCCTTATCCCTTGGGAGGTTCCCCATAAGGTGGAAACAAGAGACCAAAGGAGGAAGGTCGTGGTTATTCAGTCAAAACCACTGCTCATGACTCATCCACGAAGTTTTTGTAATCGAAACTTCGCCTCTTTTTTTAAAAAACTTTCCATAAGCAGATTGGCGCGGGTGCTTAACTGGGACAAAGCGCCAACTGGCGCGGGCTCAGTGTTAATTTTCCTCATTGGCGCGAGGACATAGCGGGCTACCAGCGCCAAGGCAAAAACAGGTGTTTTTAGGGGTCTGCTCAGGAAATGATCAACAAAAGGAGTGTTGTCCTCATGGAAAGGGATGAAATGATGGTATTTGCAAGGCATGACACTACTTATTGGTCACAAAAATGACCCTCCAATGGGCGAGAAGGGGATTGCAGGGACGGTGAAAAATTACTATGTAACACCACACCTCCCACATTTACGCAAATCCATGAGCTTTTCATGGTAAGCATAAGATGAGAGTTACTGTGTAAAACTTGATTTCCAGGATTCACTAATGGAAAATGGGGACCACATTTCTAGAACTGACTGCAACACCCAATGACACACGATCACATCGTTATCATCCTTATTTGACCTAAGACTATTTATTTTTCATTTTTTCCTCCTAAAATTTTTACAAAAGTCTTCATTTTTGTCAGTTTTTCAGATTCTAAACATTTGAGGCGATTTTGACATCCTAAATGACGTTTTAGGGAAAATGGACAGACCAAAAAAGTTAAAAACCAAGTTAGTTTTCTACTTTTGGCCTCCTCATAGACATCTTCTAAATAAGGTATTATGATAGTCAAATGCATATCATATGCCAAAGTTCTGATCTCAGGAAGTTAGAGGTCTTAATTGCTTGTTTATACAAACACTTTATGTACATGGTACATGTAGGTTATAATTACATATTTTTTCATAATTAATTCAATTATCTCACTAGAGAATCATAATTTTCACAATGAAAAATCTAAACATTCACTCTCAACTCAAAACTTGGCCTAGATTGATCAAAACATACTATGAATTTGATCAAACACATGTCAAACATGTAAAATATAGATTATAAATGAATAATTGAATACAAGGGTCTCATACTTATCTGAAAACCATAAAGAAGGTATTTTACCCTCTCATAATAGTTGCAATAGCATATCTTATGTAATGCATTCAATAAGCATTCATTTACCAATAAAAACATTATGAGAGCCATAACTAAAATTTTTGATAAAACCATGGTTATAATGAGAATAATAACACTGATAGAGAAACCATCAATTTCACATCATAAAAAGTAAATTCACTCATAAAATACAAGAGGAAAAGAGATCTTATTAACATGTGCTAAACCCAACCAAGTCAGGGACTTCTAAGTGCCACCTGACCAGAGATTGGGTTGAACCAAATCTCTCTATAGCCAAACACCCCTACACCATATTCCAAGAACGAATGTGGGATCTCATGGAATAAATAAACATAACCAAACTAGGGCTTGTACATGTGAAAATGCCTCAACCCTCGACCAATGATTCCAACTCAGAATCAAATATCACTAACCATCACTAGATCGGTCGCTACCGAAACTATCCATGAATCCAAATAATTTGTTCCATCCATGCTCCAGGAATAGTAACTCAGCCCATAGTTGCCACAGGGCTCCATAGAATTTTTCAAACCAAGGCTCCAATACTAATAACTCAACCCACCAAGGGCTGAAAAGTGTTTGTCCAACCAAGGCATTAGGGGAATTTTGAGGTCTAAAATGGGCCTCCTAAGAAAAATGTAAAACAACAAAAAAAAATCTTTATAAGGACCAATAATATTCTATGTGATTATGTCAACCATGGGGGGTGATTCACCATTTTTGGAGTAAAAAAGTAAAAAAAACAAAAAATGAAAAATAATAAAACTACTTTTTCAACTCATATTTTCAACTTATATCCCTAATATTTTATTCACATTTCGAGTGGGAGTACTCGTTGGATGTAAAATTTAATTCCTCATCCAAGGAGTACCAATGTTTCATACTTTCAATAGAACCTGCTACACGAAAAATGAGAAATACATGAAAAAAATGTGATTACAATCACGGTTTTCATATATTTCTCATTTTTTGTGTAGCATGGTCCATCGAAAGTATGAAACATGGGTACTCCTTAGACGAGGAATCAAATTCTTCCTCCAACGAGTGTTATTGCTTTAAATTTGAGTAAACTCATAGGGATATAAGTTGAAAATGTGAGTTGTAAAGTAGTTTTTTTCTTTTTTCCCTCAAAAATTTGATGATGTAATCTAATCTTATTTTATTATTTCCAATATTATTTTATAATTTCCTTATAAGGCCCATTTTAGACCTCAAAATTCCCCTAATTATTCCAGGACTAAGAACTCAACCTAAGTTTTTCTATGACTTCTAGATGGTTTTTCCAACCAAGGCTCCAGGGACTAATAAATCAACCCACAACCATGAGGAATATGAGAACCAACCATAAAAAAAAAGGCGAAAATCCACAACACCATGGCTATCCAATAAATTTCAAGGATAGGAAAAACCATTGTCAATCGAGACAACCCTCTTTGCCAATCACGTATAATAACGAAATAACAACATGCACACACTATGCATGCCAAAAATAGAAAGTAAAGCATACATCCAACTCAGTATGTGTAAGGAAATCTATCTATAATTGATGATCATTCTTTAATTTCCTTCTTTCTCCAAATCCAGTGTTCTCCAAGAAAACTTTAAGTGTGCAAGAGTGTGTGAGAGAGATAAGAGAGAATATAGAGAGAATAGAGAGAGAGAGAGAGCTCCAATCCAAAATTGAAAAAAAAAACTATGAACCGATCCTCATAAACCCTTTTATCATTGAGCTTAATTTTCTTTCAATTTCCTCCTCATGCAGATCAGTTACCTTTCACCTTCCTTTTCCTCTATCTTCCACTATTTTCATACATAAAATTCCAATTAATGCCTCTCCTTTCCCATTTTCGTTTCCAATTTCCATACCCATTTACTACTCACTAGTGGTCCCCATCACTATTTGTTTTCCCAACATTCATGTAATATTCCAAATAGGAAAACGACAACAATACAAAGCATACAAAGACTAAATATACAACAATATGGAAAACACATTAAAAACACCATGAAAGGAGCTAGAATTCCTAAGCCATTTTATTAAAATACTGGAGATGAAAAATAAGTACAATAGTGCTAAAAAAAATAGCACTCTAATCGACTAAGCTGGCTGGAATGACCCTCAGATTCTCCCACCCAAAACATTGTTGTACTACTGCTCTGGTGGATTGCCTCTCTACACTGCCCTACAAGAAATTATGTTGCTAGCTGAATATGGCTATGTATATGAGGCTGATATAATGCTCAAAAAATGTCAGGATTTCTACACCGGACTCTACTCAAAAAACCCAAAAAAACCCAGAAAGGATTTCCGAAAATGTTGACCCCGGAAAATCACCCTCCTAGTGTTTGAAAACGCACAACTAGTGGGTATGCAGAGTTATGGGTTCAACTGATAGATAAACTGGCTGAAACTTCTCCACAAAGCTCAAATATTGAAGGGTTAGACCCCTCACTGGATTCCAAGTGGAAATGCCTTGGAATTTCTCCCTCTCCAAAACCCCTCTACTACTGTACTGCGTAAATCACTGGGTGACTATGCTACTATAGGAGGGACTACATGTGGGCTGATGCCAAGATACTGAATCTACTCTCATAGAACAATATAACTCCTCTCCTAAGCGGGCACTTGAAGTCCCCCAAGGATGAGGTTGGGATCTCCGCTCGGAGACACCCCTATGTTAAACAGCACTGCAGACTTGGCTAAACAGTTCAATTATGATCAAGTCGTAAAGACTAGAAAATCAGAATATGCAAAATTATTTCCATGGATTTCCTCACCCCCTTCTTATTCTTGTGAAACCCTGCATCCTTGGGTCCACTCATTAATTGCGCTGCTACTTTCCCCTTTGCTTTCACACTTGTTGCACATCCTTGGGTCCACTCATTAACGGTGCTACTACTTGGGCCCTTGGCTTTCACACTTACTACACTTCCCTCTTGGCCTCTTGGCCCCACGAGAGATGTGATATCCACATTAGATCTAGAAAAGTGGTTTTATTCTAACTGTTGGGTTTATGGGTCCCTTTACCCTTTTATTTTCCTACTGAACTTAAGAAAAACAAAATTTGCAAAAATTGATATTTTTAATTAGCTATTAGCTAATTAGGAATATTGCATTCCTCCCCACCAAAAGGTTGCTTATCCTCTAGCAATTGCAAATATGGATGCTGCATAATTTTCTCCCCCTCCCAAGTGGCATCCTCATCTTGAAGGTTCCTCCATCTAATGATATATTGTTTGACTACCCTGCTCCTTAGTTGCATCTC
Source organism: Pinus albicaulis (assembly GCA_034641835.2). Taxonomy (NCBI): domain Eukaryota; kingdom Viridiplantae; phylum Streptophyta; class Pinopsida; order Pinales; family Pinaceae; genus Pinus; species Pinus albicaulis. The sequence goes on from CM076574.1 coordinate 108,771,213, forward strand.
TCAACTGTCTAAAATAACCTCCAGATGTAAAACAAAATGCCCCTCATCATCAATAGGCGGGAGTTCCCCAATGGCAAGAACCTGCTTCCCAAGACCTTTTTGAGGCATGATACATGAAAAATGTTGTGGATCCTACTCCTAGTTGGCAACTCAAACTCATAAGCTAAATCCCCAACACGTTGAATCACTCTGTATGGCCCATAAAGTTGGGTTTGAGCTTCTTAGCTCCATTCTGCTTCAGCGTAGACTTCTTGTATGGCTGAAGAAGGAGGTAGACTAAATCATCTACCTAAAATTGCCTCTCCACGCAGCCTCTATTTGCATACAACTTGTGTTGGTTCTGTGTTGTAGCCAGGTTGTACTTGAGAGCATGGAGTATGTCTGGCTCTCCTAGATCTAGTCGTTGGCTCTGGCGGCCTTACTTGCTCCAAACATCACATCAAAAAATGTTAAAGCATCATAACCATATAAACATAAAACAAAGACATATTGATTGACATGTGAAATGTCGTGTTGTAGAAGTATTCTCCCAAGTGAAGCCAATGCATACATGCCTTTTGTTTCCTTGAGACACCATTCCGCAAGTAGCATTCCAGCCACTTCTTTAGTATCTTTTTTTTCCCATCCGTCGTTGGGTGATAACTCGTACTGGGTGTCAACTAGGTACCCATCAAATGGAAAATATCCTGCCAAAAGCTGCCAATGAAATGTCTATCCTTGTCACTGAGTATGGTCTTGGGAATACCATGAATCCTAAATATATCTTAGAAAAATAATTCAGCCACCTGTGAAGCAGTATACCTTGAGAAGATGGTGAAGAAGTCTTCATACTTCTTCAACTGATTGACTACCATATAGATACAATCCTTGCCCTACACCATAGGAAAATAAATAGTGAAATCCATGGAAATTCTCTCCTACTTCCCCTCACAAATGGGGAGTGGTTGTAACAACCCTACAGGATTTCTCAACTCCCCTTTGTTCCTATGACAAACTTCACATTCCCTCACATGCCAGATTACGTCCTCCTTGAGGCCTATCTATGAGAACCTCTCCCTGATGGATCAGTATGTTTTGGTGAACCCTTGATGCCCTGGAAGCTATGATTCACGCACTGCATCCAAGATGTTCTCCTTGAGCCGAGAGGCCCCTGTCAAGAAAATCTTGTCCCTGTAATAGATAACCTCATCCATCATCTGATACCGGTCATTGATCACTTGTCCGTCCAATACCTCACAATGGAAGCGGTCCTTGGAATAATCTACCAATAGTTGAGCCCTCCAATCTACATAAAGGCTCATCAAAGACAACGTTTTTGGATTCCGAGATAAGGTATCTGCCACCACATTATTATTCCCTTTGACATACTTCATGTCAAAATCGTAGGCCTGGATTTTTCTGACCCACTTTTGCAATCTCTCTGGCAATTGTTTATGCTAAAGGAAGAACCAGGGACTATTATGGTATGTCCTTATGAGAAATATGTTACCCACCAATTACTAGCGTAACTTGGCCAACGCATGCATGATGGCTAGCATATCTTTTTCGTATATCGAATACAACCTCTAATGCGGAAATAACTTCTAACTCTCGAAAGCTATAGTATGCCCCCTGCATCAAAAATATGCCAACTCCCTCTCCTGGAGCATCACATTCCAACACAAAGGGCTACGTGAAATCCAGCAATCCCAACACCAGAAAATTGCTCATCACCTCCTTAAGCATGTTAAAGGCCCTCTGCGCAGTTTCTATCTAAAAAAATACCCCTTTCTTGGTGAGGTTCGTGAGGGTGTTGCAAGCTGTGAAAACCCCTCGACATACTTCCTATAGTAGGTACAAATGCCTACAAACCCCTAAAGTTCTATCACATTCTTTAGTTCTTTCCAATCCTGAATGGAAAAAGTATTCTCCTCCTGGACCCCTACTTCACCCACTCCAATGATATTCCCTAGGTATAGCATCTCTGTAAGTCCAAAATTGCACTTGGATAACTTGGCACAGAAATCTTGTTCCTCGAAGATATGCAATACGGCCTCAATATGCTACAAGTTTTCCTCCCATGTGCAGCTATAGATTAGAATGTTGTCGAAGAATACTAGCACAAACTTCCTCAATTTACCATGGTAGATGTCATTCATATAAGAGTGGAAAATGGTTGGAGCATTGGTCAGCCCAAAAGGCATCACCAAGAACTCGAAGTGGTTATAGTGGCATCTAAACAGAGTCTTGGGGACATCCTGGTCCCTTACCTTGATCTAATGGTACCTCAACCTAAGATCGATCTTGGAAAAGGACTTATATCCCCTCAACCCATCCATTAGCTCATCAATCCTGGGAATGGGGTATTGGTTCTTCATGGTTTTCTTCTTCAGAGCCTTGTAGTCGATGCACATCTGTAAGGTGTCGTTGTTCTTCTTCACCAACACTACAAAAGAAGCAAAGAGGCTAATGTTGGGCCAGATGTGTCATAATTCCAAGAGCTCATGGATGGCTCTCTTAGTATCATCCCTGTAGGCCTTAGGATGCCTATAGGGAGTGGTAATGACTTCCTGGATGCCCTTCCCCAACTCAATATTGTGCTCGAATCCTCGGTCTAGTAGCTGCCCCTGTGGTATGTCCCAAAATATTGTGGGGTAGTGGTCCAATATATACTACACATCGGGGTGTATATACTGCCCTGTGACTCCTACCTCTGAAATACACAGCTCCACTGCCCACTCTATGTCCCCCTACCAAAAATATTCCTCCATCTGGTGTGTCGAGACTATTTGGGGTCGATATGTGTGCATGCCTCTAATCATCTGGCGCTTCCATCTCTTCTTATTCGTCCACTCCATCTCCAATGTCTCCCAATCTGTAGTGACCTTTCCCAGCTTAATCAGCCACTGCACACGCAATATCACATTGGTGTCTAGAGTGTCAACCATAAAAAATTATCTGTCACCGTATATGTTCCCATGGTTACCAATAATGCTGGAACATATCTCATGCACTTCATGGTCCTGCAAATTGGAACCCATACAAAGAATCCATCAAAACTCTCAGTTGGTATGCCCCTCCTCTACACTAGTTGAGTATCAATGAAATTATGTGTGGCCCCATTGTCCACCAATGTCGTAACACATTTTCCTTGGACCGTGCCTCAGACTCTTAATGTCAAATACTTGGGAACTCCTCACAAGGATGCAAGGCCCCCTCTAGTTTGTGGAAATGCTCCTCTGCCTGCTAGTGGTGGTGGTGTTGGTGGATCTCCTCCCGGTGCATCAACATTGGCATCTCCTTCCAACTCCTCATATGCATATTCTTCTCCTCCACTTTCGAAGAAGACCTCAATGTAGTCTACCTTCCCCAGAGCACAACTATGACCCGACGCCCATGGCTCTTGGCAAGTGAAGCATAGCTTCCATCATCTCAAATCCCTCCATCTATCATCTTCCCAGGTTCCCCTTCGGCGGTGGAACCCTGATGTCTTTCCCCCTCGGTCGCAATGCTGGTTTTTGGGGAAATGGAGCTCTCGTCCTTAGCAAGGCATCTTGTAGATCCCTAGTCCTCCTAAGTGAATCCTAAAGCGTAGCAGGTCAAATAGATATGACTAGCCCACACAAAGGCTCTGCCAGTTTGTCGATAAACACATACACCCTCCTGGCCAAGGACAGATCCAGAACCATAACTAAGAGCTTCAAGAACTAAAAGATATAAGTCTCTGAGTGCCTTGTTTGTTTGAGCTTGGCTATCTTGACAAAATGTTCTTCTTGGTCAATCCATTCAAACCTCTCCATTAGTCTCTGGGTGAAATCTGCATACATAGTCACCCCTGTGTGACCCAATGTGGTCATCCCATGGAACCACCAATCATGAGCTCCCCCTTGAAGATGCAATGCTCCCACCTTGATGGTCTCTACCTCTGCCATGTGGTTTAGCTGAAAATAGATGTCTAGCTGCTATACCCAAGAATTTGTTGTACTCTATTATGACCCATCAAAAGTAGTCAAAAAAATTCTACTCGTGGCATGTTGCAAGTCATTACTCTGTGTGTACCCACGTCGTCTGTTATAGCTGCGATGCCATGGTTGTCACTCAAATGAAAAAATTCACTAAAGATCAAGTAATCTCTGAAATCTTGCCCATGAGATATGTACTTAGCAAAATACTCATCGTAATGATCCTCCCTCGGCCCCTCAGGTCCTCCTACCCCTATCTCTATGGCTAACAAATTTGGCATGGAAGAGCCTTGTGAGTAATGTGGAACTATTTTTTCCTAAGGATAATGCTGAGAGTTGCCTGATCCTTCTCCATTCTGAAACTCCCTCGGGATTTCCCTCTATCTGCTTTCTCCGAAAACTCTTTGCCCCATCTCTTATTTTTTCTTCGTGAGCTCCTATACATATTTGAGGAGGAGGTTTCCAAAGTCCTTCTCGTCATCCTCTTCTGCCATTGGTGCCTTCCCTTTATCCTCCTCCACTGGAGCACAATCTCCTTTGCGAGATGTGATCACAAGCCTATGTTCTCTGTCTCTGTACCACCTTGTCTGGTCTAAAATGTCTTCTCGATCTCCAGGTGCCATAGATCAGTTGCTCTGTAGGCTGAGCCAAGTCTATGATCTCTCATACCACTCTAATATTCCAAATAGGAAAAGGAAAACAATACAAAGCATACAAATACAAATCTACAACAATATGGAAAACACATTAAAAACACCATGAAAAGATCCAGAAATACTGATCCATTTTATTAAAATATTAGAGATGAAAATTAAGAACAACACTACTAAAAAAGATAGCACTCTAGCTGACTAAGCTGGCTGGAATGGCCCTCATATTCTCCCACCCAAAACACTCCTCTACTCCTGCTCCATTGGACTCCCTCTCTACGTTGCCCTGCTAGAAATGTTGTTGCTAGTTGAATAGGGATGTGTAGATGAGGATGATCTAGTCCTCATAAAATGTCGAGATTTGGACACCGGACTTGACTCCGAAAACCCAAAAAAGCCCAGAAAGGATTTCTAGAAAGGCTGACCCCGAAAAATCACCCTCCTATGGTTTGAAAACACACAATTGTTGGGTATGCATAAATATCGTCTGAACTGATAGATAAACTGGCTGCAACTGCTCCCCAAGGCTCAAATATTGAATGGTTGATCCCCTCACTGGATTCCAAGCGAAAATGACTTGGAATTTCACCCTCTCCAAAACCCCTCACTGGGTGTCTGCACTACTATAGGAGGGACTGCATGTGGCCTTATGCCAAGATACTGAATCTACTCTCATCGAACAATAGTACTCATGTCCTAAGTGGGCACTCGAATTCCCCCGAGGATGAGGTTGGGATCTCCGCTCGGAAACACCAATGTGCTAAACAACACTGAATACTCGACTAAACATCTGAAGCGTGCTCAAGTCGTAAAGGTCGAAAAAAATATATATGCAAGAATGATTTCCATGGATTCCCTCACCCCCTTATTATTCTTTTGAAACCATGAATCCTTGGGTCCACTCATTAACTACGCTACTACTTGGCCCCTTGGATTTTTCACTTGTTGCAATCCTTGGGTCGACTCATTAACTGTGTTGATACTTGGCCCCTTGGCTTTCACACTTGCTACGCTGCCCTCTTGGCATCTTGGCCCCATAACAGATGTGTTTTCCACATTATCTCTAGAAAAGTGGTTTTATTCCAACTATTGGGTTTATGGGTCCCTTCACTCTTTTATTTACCTACTAAACTTAAGAAAAACAAAATAGGAAAAAATTAATATTTCTAATTAGTTGTTAGCTAATTAGGAATATTACAATTCAACTTGGAATACATGTCCCATGACCTTGGTCTTGTTTTTTTTCCTTTATTAACTTTATTACATGGATTTATAACTAAGGTTGTTACATTTTCAATTCTCTGCAAGGGGAGAATGTCTCACCTAAGGAAAATTGAGACTTATATGTCGTGTGTCATGGTTCTAGAAGTAACATGATTTATTCTCTTAATAGAAATGCACAATAAACTCACAATCACGCTTAAACATATTAAAAATATCTTGTGCAAAATTAAATAAATGCATAATAAAGAATGTAATGGACTATTTTAAAAAAATTAACGAGCCATAAAAGACAATTACATTCGTTCATGAACACACAAATTTAAAACCCACAACAATATCCATTATATAAATTTAGGTTTACTACATTACATTGTATATCTAAGGAAATTGTATATGATATATTCAAAAATTCCTTCAAACTCACCTTACATGCTTAAAATATAATAAAATTCCATTAACATATCACTTGTCAAATCGAGTCATGATTCTAGCAATAGTGTGACCCTTCTTCGATCTTTATCTCCACGACTTGATTTGTGTAGCTATATATAGTTTCGACCTCTTGGATCTTCTATGAACTTTCTTGATGTGGTCTAGTTCAACCATCTTGATGAGATTTATTCACGTCGTCCACATTTTCTTTATTACTTCAACCTTATTAGCTCAGTCCTTCTTTCGCAACCTTGATGAGTTCCAAGGTAACTGTTAACTTTACTTGGCTGTTGCTTTCCTCTTTTTTGGCGCTTCTTCCAAGCCAAGTTAACCATCTACTTTTCCATTTATGCTTTTTGTCAAAATTGTTCACAAAAATGAAGGACCCAACAAGCCTTGCAAAATAGACCCAAACGACGTAGTGATGATGGATAAGTGTGATATATCCTCTTGCTGAGATGGGAAATTCCTTGGGTACCAATCACTTCACTAGATATTTTCACCTTAAGGGCACCTCGATGTCATCTATTCTCTTAGAATCATAAGAACATGACCCCGATTCAAAAAGAAAAAATTCAATGTGTCTATGGAACTTTCTTTTGATCTTCTCACCTCTGGTTGATGATATTTTTCTATTACACACACTAGATTTTTTACTATACTCCACTCTACCTAAAATTCAAAAACACAATGAAGGTATATTTTATAGATAACTATTTCATTGTACCTACATTAAATTGAATGAGAGAAGCAATGAGTAGATTAATGGTTTATATAACATGCAAATGTGCACATCTGACGCCACCTATTTCACTAGATTTTAGTCACGCGATATTTAATTTCTTATGGATTTAGTGTACACTATGTGAATGCACAATTTTTGGTCTTAGGAAAATAAAAATGTTGGTCTTAGGAATCCAAATACACATTTAGTAGAAAGAAATAGTTGTAAAATAAGGTAATCATTGGAGTTATTAATTGGTTATGAAAATGACAAATTTGGTGACAACCATCACCATGTGGTGGTGAGAAGTTCCTCTATCTCAAGAAGAATTCATTGTTTTATACTATATCAATTAAGATATTGGTCAACCATGGTGGAAAAATGGATTTTGTCTAAGATAAAACATAATAAACTTATAACCAATTAGACACTAATAAACAGAAATAACACCCTATAAATTATAAAAATTAAAAATAAAAATTTTGGTCAAAGGGGAATTATTAAAACAAGAAATATTGAGGGATTCCAAGTCCCTAATATATGGGTATTAAAGGTATCAGAGATGGTTATAGTAACCCACCCATAATAATCAATCTAAGGGGAATTTATCCTTGTGATTATGGGAACTATGCCAAGGATATTTAACAAGGATATAACATATGCCTTAGATACTACAAGTACTTCCCACCAATAGTCATTTTGAGGCTCCAAAAATCGGTGCAACGACATTGGGGAAAACCACCCAGTCGTGGACTTAAAAACCATCCCTTTTCCATTTGGTATGGTGGCTCCGACTAGATTTATGGGACGAGTTTCCCAGTGAAATATAATTGGGTGAATGAATGGTATTATAATTGTCTATGACTTGGTAGATGCAAGTGATAACAAGCCAGAAATAAATAATATATCTATCTAAATCTATCCCGAGATGAATTATATTCTATGTGTGATTTATAAAGATGATATTTTAGCGAATGAAAATAAATATTATACAAACACTTAGAGATATGAAAACGACTTGAAATAATTGATTTAATTAAATCAAGTGGATAAGATTATATCACAACTGTTTATTGCATGTATTGAATATGTACCAAAAGATAACAATCTAACATGTTCAAAAGTGAGTTAATTGTTGACTATTTTTCAAATAGACACATAAAACAAAACATTATAATAAAATCTAACCATTTCTCATTTGGAATAGAAATTTAACATATAGGATAAAAGTACCATGTATATTCTAGCTCTGCTCATATGAGAAACAGTTTCTGGTCCAACCCTTTCTATTAAGAAAACTTTAAGAGTACAAAATTATAACTTCTGTAAAGTATTCCTTTAAAAAATTCAGGACCTCTTCTTAAAATACATGAAGGTGTTTATATAATAAAATATAAAGTCTTAAAAATAATACTTACAATAAAAGCTGAGGAGGTTTAAACAACTTTGATTAAACTAAGAGAAAAAAAAAAAAAAATTAAAAGGGTGACTTGCTTGATGGTTATCTTGTTGTCTCATAAACCATTCGTTCATCCAACTAAAGGATGCTAAGCATAGGCTTAACCTCAGGAGGTTGGCATGGACTGATGCACAACTGTCCAGTGAAAACCACATATGAAAGTGGAGGCAGCATATAGGAGGAAGTATCTCTAAGACAACACAACATGAGCCATTGGCCATGTGGCTTTACCAAGTATCTCAAATACTTATCCCAATCTAGTTTTTCCACCTTTCTGATCTTTTCCTCTATGACCTTAGAAACTTCCTGCCATTGAATTATAAAATATTTCACAATAGGAAGCAAACTGGGAGGGCATCTATCAATAAGATTGGAAATGATGAGATTTTGACTGATTGTTTCAACAATATTATTAGCCACATATCTTGCTCTGTAGATGGCTCTTTTAGCATGTTTCAATTGTATGTCCCAGTCAGTAAATAATATTTCCTTTTTAGAGTCCTCAATCCTAGGCAGGTTGGCCCATCAACCATCAACCATATCCTTCCAAGTGACATATTGTGAAACTTTATCATCAATCTCATCGAAACTTATCCTTTGTTCTTCTATTCAATTCATCAGTGAATCACTTTGCTCACATAATTCAATGATATTTGACAAATTTTGACAAAAAATAACTTTTTGTTTTGCCAGTAGGGTATTTAGTTCCAATGCTTCTTTTCTATATTCATCTATCTTTGTATTATCTTACAATTTCTCAACATTAAACTGCAATTGATGAATTTGAGTTTCCTTTAAACTAATTTTAGTTTCGTGTTGTAACTTCAACTAATCAATGCTCTATTGGAGTTGTGATACTTGTACCTGTAGTTGTTGGTTGACGTTTTACTTCTCTGCCTGTATTTCATGTTCTAATTGGATGATTTTTTCATCCTTTTATTTCATTAATTTTTGAACCTCAGAAGTTTTATCTATAGTTTCAGATGCATAGGCTCCTTCGAACTGGGTCAAACGAGTTAGAACCTGAGAAGGATTTTCTTGTGAATCTTTCCAGACAACTTCCATTGAAACATATCCTGGTAAAAGGGGTTGAGACTGCTCTGCTCTCCTTCTTTTTCTTTGTCTGCTCATAACTTCTTTATGTTTACGACTATAGAATATATCCAGAGGAGGGATTTCCTCAATTTTGAGTACAATGTCTGTAGTAGGGAAGGTTGGGATGAATTCCACTTGCTCTGTGATAACTATATTTTTAGAGGGCCCAACATTGAATTGGTCATTAATTTTACTTTGAGATGTTTTCACAATATGTTGACGACCAATAATCATCACTTCTTGGTCTCCTTGGAATTTTTGGTTAAAATCCTTCCAGAAATCATTGATATTTCTTGGGAAATCTAATTCCATGGTTTTAACTTCAACAGATTTATCTTCTTCAGTTTTACTAAAGACTTTAGTATCCTTAGGTGTCAGTTCTTTTTCGTTTTCCTTTTGTGTTATGGGTTGGGATACTTCTAGCATTTTCAAAGAAATCCCTTCCAATATTTTGCTCATGTACTGCTTCAACATTGAAAATTTCTTGTTGATGGAGGTGTAGGGCTGCTAATTTCTTAACTATAGAGAAATTATCAACTAACTCAAACAAGTCATCGAACTCATCATCTTCATGTACATAAGATCTGATTTTAAGTTGGGTGGTAAAATCATTGGCAACTTGATTCAGGTCGTATTATTTGTTTGAAATTGTAAACAATTTCAAAAAATCAATTTGGATGACCTCTAATCCTGCGTTTATATTTTTCTAAGGCGTAAACACCACAATGAATTGGAAAGAAGTTCCATGATTCTTTCTTAGCTTCCTTAAGAAACTTCGTTAATCCATTTCCAACCATTTCATAAGCTACTTCTCTTGCGATAATCTTATCGAGAACATATAATGGTAAAACATGTGGTCGAGTAAGGCTCCCAAAAAATCTGACATAAGTAAACAATTCTTCTCCAGACCACTTTCCAAAGGAGGAGAAACTAGCTTGAGCTTCTTTAGACAATCTGGGAGCTTTCTCATTCAACACGACTTGAAACAAAGGGAACATAACTCCATGGAAGACTTTATAAAAATGGCTTTCATATTTTGACTCCCTCAACAAGCTATGATAGAAATGAATGGGGAGAGGGTCCTCGGTAGTCCATTCCAACCCATGGCTGGAAAATTTGAAGTGAAACATACAACGTCCATGATATAAGCACTCAAATAAAACAGGGGAAATTTTTTGGAGGAAATCGAATGATTTTTCCTATATTCTAAAATTTGAGTAGCAATATTGTTGGACAAAATGGTTCCCCAATCCATAATATAAGAGTCTGCGACTGCTTCCATTAGGGGAACCCATTCAACTAAAATTTTGGTGGTATCAAGCTTACCAGAGAACCTAGACATCATTGCAGCAACATAAGAGTAAGGACTAGCAAGGGAATGAGTAGAATACATACCCTTGTCATCATTTTTGTGTTTATTCAGGATGTTTCTCTATTTCTTGATCGGATTTGACTTCAAAAAATTCTCGCTGGAAAATTGCTCCAGAAATTCCTTGTTGCGACCTTTTATGGGTCTCGAATTTGATACATTGACTTCTAGTCTTCAGCTTTAAAGGAACCTATCATCATTCCTATGCTAGTTAAGAAAGTCTTGTGCTCAATGTTGAGGTTGTAAATTGTCCATCTCACCATATCATTATATGGTAGGATTTTAGAGTGCGCAAAAACTCAATGCATAAAAGAATTAGTACTTTCTTCTATAGTAGCTTCTGAGCAATCAAAATTATGAGAAGTAACATTCCTTTTAACCCTATGGGGTTTCTCATCATAAAACAGTTTACACATTTCTTCCCAGGAGGAAGAACCACTTTTCGGCCTGCATGTTGTGTCTCTAAATAGAGAAAGCATTTATGGTCTTTCGCCTCCAACAGGTGCAGGATTCACAGGTGTCATAGGTTTCTCAGCCTTATTAACAACTTTCAACATCTCTGAAGAGCTCTGTTTATTTGGACTCGCCTGTGAACAATGAGAAATGTTAAGTAGAAAGAGAAAATTTTGATTTACAAATGTGCAAGTACCATAATAATGTAAACAATGAAACGAATGAAACTTGGCATGCAATTAATACATAAATTCAATGCTTCTTGCAGTCAAATCAATTTTGGAGGCATGGGCTATAAAACCATTAAGTTATGAAATTAATGGTTTGTATGGTTTGGTGTGCCCATGTAAGAATTCTAGCATTAAAACGAGATCTGTCACATCCCAATGTTACTCGTGTGTGAATCTTTAGAAAATGTCGATCGGGTATGTTTTACCGATTGTGATATCGCAATCGCAATATTGGAAAAAATGGATGAAGGGCAAGAGGGGCCATGAAGTGAAAGTGTGGTGTGATCACATATATCGCATCGGGGAAATGTGGAAGATGACATTAAAACTGTCGGGGTATAATTTCAAAATGCGATTTGTAATTTTCCTACGTGGTAGAAGCGGGTCCCCTAGTCTTTTTCTTATATAATTTGTCCAGAATAATACCTTTTTCCCTTTATTAAAGTGCCTTTATATACATCACATCGCAATAGGTGTTGAGTGCCTTTTAGGAGCCATATGTGTTTCATTACAATATTGTGATTCTAATTTTGCGATCATTCTTCGCTAAAGTATTTATAAGGCCTAAATTCAAGGTTTTTACCCACCTTTGATTCCTATTTCTATTTAAATGAATTGATTAAGGGTCTTTTTTTTTTACTCTAAAAATAATAATTGGGTCCCCATTATTTTTCTAAGTTAACTATGCTAAAATAATGGGGATTGTTGAATAGCACAACAAGTCGCTAGCATGATTCCCTAGGAAGAGTCAATATAATTCTCACCTCATAATTGGTGATGTCACTACATATGTGAGTAGAAAAACCAAACTTGAAATTTATAAAGAGTCATACCATTTTGCTCCAAATTCCTTATATACACAATAATATACAAACAGTAAAACAAGTGTAAAGGGGATATCACTCCAAATTCCCTAGATGATCTTATTCTTGACACACATGCTAGAGCTACATCAATGACAATGGCTTGTTAATATTAATGGATTTTACACTCACTAATCAATTTCCTACTTTTATTTTACAACCTTAGACAATTTACTCTCTATTCCTATGTCAAATCCCTATTACTTAAGCTAATGTTTCTCTACTGCAAATAAAAAATTATAATTGATTTTAAATTAAGTGATTTCATTTTAATGCCTATAGATTACTCAAAAGGTATCAAAGTGGACTAGATAATGTTTGTAGCTCTTTCTAATCTAAATAAACTCAATACATGAAAATGACAACAATGCACTTCTTTTTGTTTTTATTAACTCTATCTAAGGAAAGAAATACTTTGTTTATTTTTATTCATTTAAAACAAGAAAAAATCCACTCAATCCAATTGAAATTATGAAAATGTTCCTTAAAAAGATATTATTTTCAGCATTCAAGCTACTATCCCAATGCAACTTTTCTAATTAAAATTGAAAAATACTATAAGAATGATGAAACGCAATAATACTTTCGATTTTATTTATGAATACTTTGACGAAATAATTCAAACACAAATTGGGTATAAATATTAAAATGGAATTTTGTAACGCTTCCTCCCACATTTACCCACTTTCACTAGCTTGTCTGGGGTAAACATGAGCTGAGGGTCACTAAAATAAGATTCAACCTCCTAGATGACCTTAAAGAAATGTGCCACATACCCAAAAAAAAAAATTCTACTCAATCTTGTTCTTCACTGTTTAGGGATTTGGAGACCCTATGGCCCATCCTCATCCAAGGCATATTTTTACTTATACCCTAAAGGTTTTCCCATAGTGATGATGAAAATTATCCTCCTAAAATTATATTTATTATCATCATGATTATACCTTTATGGGGACATTTAAAGGGTTAGCAAGGATTATGAATCAGGGGTCTCCCCTTATTACCCTATAGACTCTAACGATGATATGGTTACTTTAATTTATTATGGGATGTAACAAACCTTTATAGAGTATGAAACTTGCATGATTTAGTTGCTTGGCATGCATCGGTTAATGTCTTATTAAACTTATGCATATGGTAATTGTATTGGCGATGAGTCATGGCGCTCATGATTTAACTTTAGGCTAGCATCTGATTTTTTTTATAACATACCAACCCCTGCCTTGGAGTTAAGGCCACGCTCCACTTTTCTCTATCAACCATTCCTCAAGTGCTAATAGAGAAAAGCCACGTGATGCCTAGTGGATGTCACGTGGGCTACGTTGGTTTCAAGGCGAGACAATGTGAATGGTGGAGATCAATCCAATATTGATCTACAACACATACACAAATTTTCAAACCCTAAGGTAATTTCATTCACAAGTTTTCTCATTTCTCCCTTACCACACTGTGAATTCTGTACAGAGATGGTCGTGGTTGTCCTTGACCCGTCCATGGTCTGATCACTCCAACATATACTTGTTGGTTCAATGGGATGGTCCCACGCCTTCTCTCTTGACAAATTCAGATAGGTACCATAGACTTCCCTCTCGGTGGTAGAATGAGATATATCCAAGTAAAACCTTCTTTTTTTATAGTTCAAATATCACATTACGTTTATGCATTTTGAGTTTGGTTAAACTACTCATTATGGTATCAATTCACTAGCTTCTAGTTGATTTTTGTTACAGGTGCTCCGAAAGAATGAGTTAAACCCTATCCCTAGGCTTACACACTTCACAAAAGTTTGTTGAGATTGCAACAAGATGATGAGCTTAGTGGAAAGGAGTCGCCTTCACTAAGTGGGCCCGCAGCCTATTTTTGGCGCAAAGTCTATTTTTAGACTATGTCTATTTTTAGACATATGGATCATGTTCTATGAGTTGCAGGATGCTATTTGTGGATGGTTGGTCAAGTCGGAAAAAATAGATGGACTACTATTTTTAGACATACTGGGTGGAATCTATTTTTAGATTGCCGGTCTAAAAATAGATATGTCGAATATTATTAGCTCTTAATAATATTTGGACTCTAAACATTATCTTATCCTCTTGGAGCACTTCAGTTTGATGCCTGGATGTGGCACATGCAGCTGACAAAAGGAATTACGCTATTCCTAGGGTCTAAGTGGAGCTATTGCATGATGACTTCAGTTAGAACTCATGTGAGTGAGTTTGGTGGAGTTGATTGAGGAGTTAATGGAGTTGTGTTCAGTTTAACTAATCTAAACATAGTTGAGCTATTTGTATTCAGTTTAACTAATTGATACAATTAGTGAGAGTGGTGTGAATTAATTATTAATTAATTCACTAATTATAAACTCATTAATCAACTAAAGAATACATTAGTTAACTTTAGTGCATGGACAGTTTCAGTGGAGACCAGTGCAGAAATAGGTGAAAGAGCAGGTTAACTATCAGTTGTGACTATACTGTTGCTATTTGCAACACACAGATAGGTGGAGTAGCCCATGAGGATTGCACAGTTCAAGCTAGGTGGTTTATCTATTTAATGAAGCCATCCCATAGCATTAATTACGCAATAGAGGCTAGCTATCAAGTGGAAAAAGATTGGAGCATGTGTTTTGCTAGATCTAGCTTGATAGTGTGTAGAAATTGAGGGTGTGCATGAGAGCTTGTGAGGAGCTTTTGTACTATGATTGTTACATGATATCCATGACATATAATATACAGATAGTTGGGGGTTTTCAGCTTTAAGCTTTCCCATTAAATACTGTGTTCATATGTGTGATTGTTTGTGGGTTTTAATGTATGCATGCAATTGATTTTATTTCCGCATGTGATGATCAATGGTAGAAGAGATTCTGTATTATGCATGAAGCTAAAATAGTGTGTGATCAGGAGAATCTCGGTGAATAATATCTCAGTTATTCAAATTTCTACAAAGTTTTCAAGGGTTTCACTTGATGAATATGTTCATTCCGCACCAACATTTGAATGGCAGTCTGCCCAATTAATACCACAGATATTCCTCATGTAATATGCCCATGAGATAAGGTTTATCTCTTTTTCATCGAGATTCTCTCTGTTTTATATTATGTTGAATACCCATCTTTATTTTTTTAATCCTTGTGCCATGTTGTCATTGGAGGCTTGTTAAGATTTTAATCAGACCCGTGAATGGTGGCAATGGGTTACTGGGTTCAATGAAAGTTTTTTCTTGGAGGCTTAGACTGCGCTACCTTCCATGAGCCACGGCTAAACGAACCCCTGCCTTCGTTGTTGAGTTAATTTTTATATGCATGGTCGGGGTTTTTCTTTTTATTGCTTGTTTACCCTTTTTCCTTTGTGCATTATATTTTGGTTTCCTTTAACCTCTAGGGTTCTATGGCGAGCTTGGTTATTGAGAGGGGGTCATGGTGCTCCAATATTTGGTTTTTAAAACACCCGCCCCCCCTCCCCCTCGATGTAACTTTGTGCGCTCTCTATTTTTTTCCCTTGCATGAATTTTAATTTCTAAAACCCCCTATGTATTTGATACATGTTTCCTTTATGAGTTTCTAAAGATCCTTCCTTTGCACGCAAGGGTAGGCAAGGGATCGACTCAGCTGGGGTTTTACCAAGGTAAGTGTCTCCCTATATTTTTTTCTTTGTTTCTGTCAATGTTATTTAGATTTCCTCCCTTCTTCCTCTGTGCATTTTACTGTTTAATTTGGATTTTTGTTGTTCTCTAAAGGTACTACACAACCATCTTCTTCATTTTCACCTAAGGTTTGAGGGTTTCGACTATCCATTAACCTATGGTTTCCTCTGTCCAAGCTGGTCTCCTGGTTTTGTGGCTAGGTTTAGAGCTAACCAATTCTCGTGGTGAACTTGTTTTTATAGTTTTGAGATTTGAACGATTAGGTTCGAGGTATAATTTTTAATTGATAAAAGGAAAAAAGGGTTTGGTTCTTAAATCCATGTCCTGAAGCCTACTTGACCCATTCGAGGGGTATGTAAGAAAAAAAATTACAATACTTATGGATCCACCCTATAAATTTGGGTTTCTAGAATTTATTTGTGTATCTACATATTGTATACTAATGTTATAATTTGACACAAAATTTTAATTGGAGATATTTATTTTATATGCTCATTCATTTTAATATATACACATTAGAGACTGTATGTCACTGTCTTACTGGTGTGATTTATTAATTAGCATAATAATGATACTACGCAGGCTCGTTAATATTGTTGTCTTCGTTCTCATTCTTATGGATGCATACTCTGCAGTTTTAATGAATGAATTTGTTACTAGATAATTTAAATTGATTTGGCATACAATCCTGCCTTATACTGGGTTTGGTGGAGGCATACTCTGTTGTAGGTTTTTCATGTTCGACTATATTTAGATATATATTCTTCAAAAAGCCTCTCTCGCCCTATTTGTCTTGTTTTTTCTGAGTCTATATTTGTTTTTTGTGCTTTTCATGAAGACATGAAGCCTCTGATATTTTTCTGACTTATGGGGTCAGAACATATAACTACCCCCATAGCGAATACACCTAAATAGAATTCCTCCAGATTTCCTTCATCTTTACTACTTTACGACTAAATTTAACTTGGTGT
This sequence comes from Pinus albicaulis, assembly GCA_034641835.2. Lineage (NCBI taxonomy): Eukaryota > Viridiplantae > Streptophyta > Pinopsida > Pinales > Pinaceae > Pinus > Pinus albicaulis. The sequence goes on from CM076574.1 coordinate 108,788,266, forward strand.
GTTATAACCAGACTCTGATGATCATAACAGAATTCTTTTTAAAACTACTTACTATAATTAACTCACATAACCCAAATTTTGATAATGACAAAAAAATTATGTTTAAACTAACTTTGGTAATTAGAATCACATAACCAAATACGTCCTAGGTATGCTTGGTCAGTCAAATCCCAACAAGGTTTAACTTTAATAAACCTTAATGCTTCAAAGATTATGACATCCTACTCTGTTTCTATAGTATGAGCATATCTGGAATAAGCTATCCACCATGCATAATTAAAAATTCTCTTCAGTAGTAGGTATTATGCAACATTGATAAAATTATATCAGAGTCTATACCAGTCTAGCATACCAGCTGTACTCAATTATAAATCTTCACTAATTCATCGAAATTTCATGACATTTCATTTAGATTCAAATCCACTACTTGAAATTAATAAATATACAATACTAATTTATCATAAATATAACACATAGCGTAAATACTCGAACTCTATGGAAGAACCATACTAACTGGAAAAGAATTTTCCTCCCATCCACGAGCTTCTTCCTCCAATCTCTCCCCTGAGCAGAGACCTCCACACCCTAGAACTAAAAACCTTTTGTCATCATACTGAAGGCACTTTTATGCCTACTTTCACCCAGCATAGTTTCCATAACGATGTCTCGTTATTATGGACCATTGTTTCCCATAGCCTAGGCTTTATTTTGTTTTTTCACAAAAATTATAGTTTTTTTCATTAAAGATCACTTTTTACATAGTGTTGCTTTTCCTACCCCTTCCGAGTGCAATTTCCTCTTCACTGGGTTTTTTTAAGATAATTTTCTCTAATATAAATTTAATAATTTTCTTACTCCCCAAGGATTTTTTTTTACGAGACATTTGGGAAAGTGTAAAAATTCCATAATATCCACATGGATTAAAATTTAGGATCTCTTTATAATCCATCTTTTCCATATTAGTGTGAAAATTGTCTCGATATTATTAAAATCAAATAATCCTTACAACATTATAAAATTTTCTTAGGTCGAACATAGTATGTTTTCATTCCTGTAATTAGTGTAAAATCTAAAACAACATGAATTACAAATCTAAGATATTACATATCCCCCCTCTAAATAAAAACACCATCCTCGGTGTTAGTATATTGACATCCATTCCTTGAATATCATTGGATAAGTTTCTTTCATGCTATCCTCTCACTCCCATGTAGCCTCCTCAGGTGTAAACTTATTCCACAACACCTTCACCCGAGCGAAGGTTTTATTCCGGAGAGCGGTTTCTTCCCATCCCAAGATACGAAGTGGTTCTGGAAGAAATTCCCCTTCGGATTACACTTGTATCAAATTCTATTCAACCATATGAGAAGGATCATGAACATATTTATTTAACAATGATATATGAAAAACATTATGTATTTTAACATGACTAGGTATAGCCAACGGATACACCACTGGACCCACTCGATACAACACCTCAAAGGGCCCAGAAAACCAGTGTTGAGTCTCAAAAGTGTTTTCCATATTTATACATATTTCCATTATGTCATTACCATTTAGCTCTCATTTAATAACTATCTGACCTAAAACCCTCCATCAAGTAACCATTTTCATAAATATATGGGTTAGGATCCTTGTCTTCCAAAGTTATTTATTTTATGTGTTTAAAGTGAATTTATGATTAGAAACTTGAAAATTAACATAGTTTCATATATCTATATATGTGTTATGAGTTTTGTGACATGTGTAGGTCAAAAGGAAGCTTCTAAAAGACCTTTATGTGGCCTCTCAAAACCAAATTCGAATTTGAGTGGAGAATATCATGGGATCATGAGGACATGTGTCTCATTTCTTTTTTGTATTGAAACTCTAAGAAGATATGTGTCTCATTTCTTATTTGTATTGAAACTCTAAAAAGACATGTGTCTTATCATTTCCTATTTTGATTGTAACTCTAGAGATAGAGGGAGAGATTCATGGACTCTCATTAATGAGATAACTTTTCATATTTTTGTATAAATAGGGGAAGATTTTTCCTATCAAGGGTAGTGAAAAATAGGAGAATAAGAGAAAGGATTAGAAAGTGTTTTGTAACAAAGCTTAAGATGGAATGGGATGTAGATTTGTGAGTTTATCAATAAAAAAGTTCAGTTCATTGATGTTGTTTTGATTACAACTTTAAGAAGCTGAAGAATTTCACCAAATTGGTAGCAGAGGGCCCCTGCTATTCGAGGAGGTTTTACATGTTTTCTAGATAAGTCATTTTCAATTCTGTTTTGTCATATTTCCTTACTTAGACTGCTTTCTAAAATCATAGCTTTTAGCATTATGTTTCATGTCATTTGCTTGGATAAAGGATCCTCATGATATTGCAGTTAGTCTCTTTCTCAAGCTCTTCCAATACATCTCTATTAAATGAATGGGATTCAATTGTAATATTCTGAGTTATTAGCATTTCATTTTCTGTTACTTAGTTAAAAGAAAGATCCTCATTATACTACAGTTAGTCTCTTTCAAAAGCTCTTCCAATAAACCTCTAATTAACAACTGAGACTTAGTTGTAATATTGTGAGTTATTGATTGTTTTTCCTCATCACATTATGATTAATCTCTTTCAAAAGCTCTTCCAATAAACCTCTAACTCATGAATGAGATTTAGTTGTAGTGTTATAAGTTGTTTCAACATTTCATAGGAGATCCTTACTACATTATAGTAATATTTTTCTCAAGCTCTTCCAATAAAATTCTATCAAATGAATGAGATTTCACTATAATGTTTTAAGTTATTGTTTGTTTCAGCATTTCCTTTTATGTTTTAGGAGATCCTCATTGCATTAAAATTAATCTTTTTCACAAGCTCTTCCAACAAATCTCTAACTAAATGAATCAGATTAAGTTGTAGTGTTTTGAGTTACTTTTCATTTCATGAATTTTCATTTAGAAGATGTAATATCCATGGATTAGGACTCTCTGTTTTCATCATTTTCTAATTAGGAACAGAACTTGCAAATAAATTCTGTTTTAATTCATTTATTAACATTTCATTTTCTCCCTTTTGACATAGATCTAACTTCATCTTTTTAGCATAGAGTAGCATACTAAGCATCAAACATAAAAACCCAAAAACATCAATAAAACACTAAAAACAACGAAGTAAGAAAAATGGATACTTAGGCACATATAGTGCATCACACTTCATCAGTTTACTAGCCCTGGTCGATAATTTATGTTAGCAATTTAGGACACTAAATTGACTAAACATTTTGGCGCCGTTGTCGGGGAAGTGTAACTAGATAGCCTTATTTCTTACATTTAAAAATAAAAAATAAAAAAAATTCTCAAGTATGCTCTCCTCCTGCACTTTGTGTGATCTAGAGGATCAGAAAAATAATTTTTATGTTAAAAATAATAATAAATTATGTTTTCATCATTTCATTTCATTTTACAATAAACTTTAAAAATGATGAAAATTTTTAATTTCAATAATTGTTTTGTTTAATGAAATATATATGTATATTTTTGAATTTTTGAAAATATAATATATAATTTTATTAACAAATCAATTTAAAAAAAAAATTAATTTAAAAAAAAAAAATAAAAAAAATTGGCTTATCGAAATAAGACCCACGCATACGCATGAGGCCAGCCTTTGGCTTGGCTTTATGCATATATGCAGTCCTTCAATCCACACAAAGACCCATGCACTGCAATTTTAAAAAAGAAAAAAGGAACCTTCTCTTTTCCATATTCGTTTTCCCCCAAACAACAGTTATTAGAAATCATTTTTAAAAATTTGCACACAATGAAGGTATATCACATGAAGAAACTGTTGATGAGGAGAAGATTGCAAATTTCTGGTGAAGAGAAGATTACAAATTCAATTGTAGGGACAGACAATGGAAGTGTATCATATGAAGAAATTGCTGATGAAGAGAAGATTTCAAACTGTTGATGAAGAGAAGATTGCATATTCCATTGTAAGTAATTGGAATGAGGGAGATCGATCTGAACTTATCTGTGAGGTACAAGCCATTATACTTCAAACCTGCAAATAAAAACAAATCAAACCACAAGTAATTTCCAGAAAACTAAATGCGTAATTGTAAAAAACACCCAATTTTAAAACGAATTTTTTGAGAAAACCAAGGCGAATTAGAAAAAACTAAAACATGGGTTTTTTCGTAAACAGGGTGAATTAGGTAATCCTATAAAAACTTTTTGAAATTCTCAGCCATTTGGGAGAAATTCAGGGTTCTTCGGAGCACTAATTTGCAGTGTGTGTGAGATAAAAATGTTTTTTTTTTATGAAAACAGTCACGGTTTTATAAAATTCAATTTTGAGAAATAATCAAGGATCTGATTTCCTTATTTGAAGGAAAATTTGGCAGAATTCATCTGTGGTGGCACATGATGAGTGAAAAATGGATTATTTGAGGCAAAGACATTATCACATGTGCATCAAATGCAAGTTGTATAAATTGAGAAGGATTCTGCCTTCATCTCCTTCATAGTTAGGAACTTGACTTTAGAAATTTCAAGCTTTTTATTTTTATCTTGCATGAAAGAGGCATTGGCATGAATTTGTTTCAAAAATATTCATAAGGACAATTATTTCATCCATGCTTTATTTCATTTAAAAAATAAACGAAAAAAAATTCAAAAAAAAAAAAATCTTAATAATGGTTTGCAAGACAATTGGAAGATTATTTAGATGATTTCTAAACATTTGGCATTAATATTGTTGATGTGTATTTTTCTATAAAGTTTTAACTTGCAGAACACAACAAATCTTTGTGATGCCAATTGTTTTACGAAGCACAGTGCATGAAGTCATCCAACAATAGGGAATTGATTTATTTTTCATGGTTATTCTTTAAAAATGGATTGTTATCGATATCATGAATTGGACCGAATATAGAACTTTTTGATTTACCTTAATCTGTTTCATTTGACATTTAATTTTTGCGTAAGAATCAGAAAGAAATTAGCTACTTCTTTTTTAACACACTTATGTTCTTTATGTCAAGTTTTTTTGCAGATTTGGGATGATCGAATGATCATTGAAGGAAACTAATTGTGCGCACGATTGGTTTTCAAATGACCGATTTCATGAGAAACATAAGAACAAGTCCATGTTCATATCCATCAAGACCATTACTTTTCCTCCCTTTTTGAATTGTAAATCCAACCAAGAAATTCAAAGCAAACCACCATTATTTTCCCAACAAGAGTTAGTTGTTCATTTTCCTTCATTCACATACACTTTCCATTACTTTTTGTCTACTCCACAAATAAAAGCAAGAAGTTCACCTACATGCTTATTTCCCATTGTCATTTTCCATTTTTCATTGTCCATTTCCATTTTCCTTTTCCTATCATTTTCATTTTGCAAATAAACCTTGCTTCAATGCAAATTATTGAATCCATAGTCCTTCAAAAATTATTCTTTCATGCTCGCGTTAGATGATGGAGGATTCCTTAAGGTCTCCCTTCTAACAAGTCTTGGCCTATCGACATCAGCACATTATCTAGGTCCAAGACTAGAGTCCTTAATAGTACCTTGAGGCTTGTATGCATTAATGACAAGTTCTCTCACTGACAATCATGGGAATACATCAATGTCCCTTGATCGTCAGATCTTGCAAGTGGCTCGACATCAGCCCATCTATTCGCACTTTGCAAGATGTACTTAGGTACCTTGGCACTCATTGACATTAATGGTGAGTTTGTCTCGCATTGGTTAACGACATTCATCAATGGTTGGTAATCCAATGACTTATCTTCATGCTCGACATCAACACATTTATTCGCATGACTAGAATTGTACCATCGGATTTTGTAACGATTGAAGGCTACATCATTTCAACAGTTTGCAGCAGGAATCAATTTGTATCAGTAGCAATAAAGATCCCAATCTTGCCATCAGTACAAAGAGAACAAAGAAGCAGATCAAATTCATTTGTTTACATAGTTCCTGATCTAACAACATCAACAGCCACACTCTTCAGTATACACAACTCATCCACATTTAAGGTAAGTGAAGGTATGTGGTTTTCTAATTTTTAGTCATGTAATTCATTAGAATGCTAAAATTGTAACTTTGGAAAAATTCCTCACTCCCTTTTTCACATTGTCATATCTTTAGTTGGGGAGAAGGGACATCATTTCATATCCACATGTCATACACTATCACACATTTTCATTTCATTTCCACCCGCATATACTTTCCAACCAACTATTGTTGCAACATGATCCAAAAGATTATATGCCTTGCAAATGATCAATTCATTGATGAAGTAATTTATTTTAAATGTTTTCATGAACTTTGATGCAACAAATAAAATAAAGCATTGTTACACAAGAACCATTGCTCAAAAAAATCGGTTGTCACACAAGAACCAACCATAAAAAAAATATTGCAATCAAATGTATTATACTTTGCTAAAAGAAAATATTATAAAGCAAAGTTTGGAATGAATTAATATGATTCAAAACTCGTAAAAGATCAACTCATGAACAAATGAATCATTGCAATAGTTGCATGAGGACATGCAACAACTTCAGTTGGGGAGTATGTTGAGTCTCAAAAGTGTTTTCCATATTCATACATATTTCCATTATGTCATTACCATTTAGCTCTCATTTCATAACTATCTGACCTAAAATCCTACATCAAGTAACCATTTTCATAAATATATGGGTTAAGATCATTGTCTTCCAAAGTTATTTATTTTATGTGTTTAAAATGAATTTATGATTAGAAACTAGAAAATTAACATAGTTTCATATATCTATATATGTTTTATGAGTTTTGTGACAAAGTGTAAGTCAAAAGGAAGCTTCTAAAATACCTTTATGTGGTCTCCCAAAACCAAATTTGAATTTGAGTGGAGAAGATCATGGGATCATGAGGACATGTGTCTCATTTTCTTTTTGTATTGAAACTCTAAGAAGATATGTGTCTCATTTATTATTTGTATTGAAACTCTAAAAATACATGTGTCTTATCATTTCCTATTTTGATTGCAACTCTAGAGACAGAGGGAGAGATTCATGGACTCTCATTAATGAGATAACTTCTCATATTTTTGTATAAATAAGGGAAGCTTTTTCCTACCAAGGGTAGTGAAAAATAGGAAAAGAAGAGAAAGGATTAGAGAGTGTTTTGTAACAAAGCTTAAGATGGAATGGGATGTAGATTTGTGAGTTTATCAATAAATAAGTTCAGTTCATTGATGCTGTTTTGATTACAACTTTAAGAAGCTGAAGAATTTCACCAAATTGGTAGCAAAGGGCCTCTGCTATTCGAGGAGGTTTTACATGTTTTCTAGATAAGTCATTTTCAATTTTGTTTTGTCATATTTCCTTACTTAGATTGCTTTCTGAAATCATAGCTTTTAGCATTATGTTTCATATCATTTGCTTAGATAAAGGATCCTCATGATATTACAGTTAGTCTCTTTCTCAAGATCTTCCAATACATCTCTATTAAATGAATGGGATTCAATTGTAATATTCTGAGTTATTAGCATTTCATTTTCTGTTACTTAGTTAAAAGGAAGAGCCTCATTATACTACAGTTAGTCTCTTTCAAAAGCTTTTCCAATAAACCTCTAATTCACGAATGAGACTTAGTTGCAATATTGTGAGTTATTGATTTTTTTTCCTTATCACATTATGATTAATCTCTTTCAAAAGCTCTTCCAATAAACCTCTAACTCATGAATGAGATTTAGTTGTAATGTATAAATTGTTTCAGCGTTTCATAGGAGATCCTTACTACATTATAGTAATCTTTTTCTCAAGCTCTTCCAATAAACTTCTATCAAATGAATGAAATTTCACTATAATGTTTTAAGTTACTGTTTGTTTCAACATTTCCTTTTATGTTTTAGGAGATCCTCATTGCATTAGAATTAATCTTTTTCACAAGCTCTTCCAACAAATCTCTAACTAAATGAATCAGATTAAGTTGTAGTGTTTTGAGTGACTTTTCATTTCAAGAATTTAGAAGCTGTAATATCCATGGATTAGGACTCTATGTTTTCATCATTTTCTAGTTAGGAACAGAAATTGCAAATAAACTATGTTTTAATTCATTTATTAACATTTCCTTTTCTCCCTTTTGACATAGATCTAACTTCATCTTTTTAGCATAGAGTAGCGTACTAAGCATCAAATATAAAAACCCCAAAACATCAATAAAACACTAAAAACAATGAAGTAAGAAAAATGGATACTTAGGCACATATAGTGCATCACACTTCATCAGTTTACTAGCCCTGGTCGATAATTTATGTTAGCAATTTAAGACACTAAATTGACTAAACAACCAGGGTGCCAACTTGGTACAATTGTCGATATTGAGGGTACTCTTTCGAGGTTTAACCCTCAAATAAACAGGATATCCAACCTTAAATTTTTTATGTGCCATTTTTTTTTCTGCATAAATTTTATGTTGGTATTGGGTTGTCTTGATGTTTTTCTGAATTTTGCATATTGTTTGATCCATTTCATATAATGCCTCTGGTCCAAGGACCATTTTGTCCTCTGGTTGACACCAGCTAAGTGGGGTATGGAATTTTTTGTCATATAAAGCCTCAAACAGGCTCATCTTTATACAGGCTTGATAGTTGTTATTATATGAAAATTCAGCCAACTGTAGAGGGTCCTCCCACTTTGTGAGCCTATCCATGACATACATGCGAAGCATGTCTTCCAATATTTGATTTGTTCTTTCAGTCTGTCCATCTGTGTGGGAATGATATGTTGTGCTAAAGTTCAATTTTGTCCCCATTCCTCCAAACAAAGTTTTGCAGAAGTTTGAGGTGAACTTTTTGTTTCTATTAGAGATTATCATCTTTGGCATCCCATGAAGCCTGAAGATTTCCTTCATGAACACATTGTCCAACTAAGTTGTTCCAAAGGTAGATTATATAGGAATAAAATGTGAAACTTTGATTAGCGTGTCCACCACCACCATAATGGAATCATGTTGGTATTTAGTCTGTGGTAAAACCACTGTAGAATCCAATATATCACTTTCCACTTCCATTATGGAATTGGCAGCGGCTTAGAAATTCTTAGGGGTGTTGATGTTCCACTTTTACTTGTTAACACTCTAAGCATATTTCCAAGTAATTTGTTGTATCCTTCTTCATTCGTGGCCAGAAACATTTTTTTGTAATGATGTCACCATATTTTGATAGTTTAGATGGCCTCTTTACGATCGTTTATGGTACTCATCCATTATCATATGTTCCAAAGTAAGTATGTTATGAATATACAACCTCTGTTGATACACAATTATTCCTTCCAGGTTTATGTCATACCCAGGAATCCTTTTGTGTTGTATTTTCAGCTAAAATTCCTGATACCGGGGGTCATATGATAGAGCCTCTTGGAATTGCTCCTCGAAATATGAATTTACGCTCCTACCCATGTTAGATAAGACAGGATGGGAGTTTCTAGTTAAGGCATGTGAAATTTATTTTTCTTTTCACATGATGTGTTTTATTTCCATTTCAAATTCACTAAGGTAAGCTAACCATCTATCTTGTCTTGCATTTAAATCTGGCTAGCTAAATAATTATTTCAAGCTAATGTGATATGTCATTAACACAAACTTTTTACCTAGAAAATATTGCCTCCACATTTTCAACACATGTATAAAAGCAGCTAATTCTAAGTCATAAACTGTGTAGATTTTCCCATGTTTTCTCAGTTTTCTAGATTCATAATATATCACAACACTGTATTGCGATAACACTCCTTCTAGTCCTTTTATACATCCATCAATAAACACTCTAAATTATTTGGTTGGATCTGTAATTTTTAGGATAGGGGTTGTGGTCAATTTATGTTTCATATTATCAAATCTTTCGTGACAATTGGTTGTCCATTAAAATTTTACCCCCTTTTTGTGAGGGGAGGTAATAGAGTAAGCTAATGTGGAAAAACCTTCCAAAAATTTATGGTAATATCCTGCAATCCCCGTGAATGAACATATTGTTGATACATCCTTGGGTACCGGCCAATTTAAAATTTCTTGAACCTTTTCCGAATCTACTACCAACCCTTGCTTGGAGATAATATGCCCCAAGTATTGAATCCTTGGTTTATAAAACTCACACTTGCTAAGTTTTTCATACAACTTGTCTTCCCTTACAGTTTGTAGTACAAGCTTGAGATGCTCCTCATGTTTTTATTTGTTCTTAGAATACACGAGGATGTCATCTATGAAAACTAGCAAAACTTTATCGAGGTATTTGTGGAGGACACTATTCATGAGGCATATGAAGGTAGCTAGGGGGTTCGTGAGATTGAAAGGTAACACAAATTACTCGTAATGCCCATATTGAGTCCTGAAAGTTATATTATTAATATATTCAACTTTTAAGTGAAGTTGGTGATAACCAATTCGTAGATCAATCTTGTAAAAGATGGTGGCTCCCCTAACTTGGTAAAACAAGTGATCAATCTTAGGTTCAAAGCTAATGGATTAGGGGTTAACCCATTAGGGTTTAAGAGTTTATTGTTCATCCAAGAATCATGGGTATTTAGGAGTTGGTATTCTATATGGAGCAATCAACTTAGGTGATATAAATAAATTAAAAAAATAAATCAATGATGAATCGTGTGTAATTTATCAAGATGTTTATAGAATATGTTCGAAAACAATACGAAAAATTTTATTTTTCTTGACATTTAGAAAGAGATACACTTTGTGAGATATATACTCACAACTAGTAAAAATAACCTACTTTTTTTTTTGCTTCACCATTATGTCATATCCTTCCTCGATTTCTCTTGGTGGCCATGTGTGGTTTTAAGTCAATGGAAACTTTCCCTCTAATCCCTAGCCATTAACCCACCCCTAACCTCTAAACCATTAATCATCCTTACCCCTTTAATATGGCCTAGCCCCTAACCCATTATACCATATCACCCTAATACTTAACACACTAACTCCATTTCCCCTAATTAATTTCTTAAACCCCTAACCCCTAAGACCTTAACTCTTAACTCGTAAAGCATTCAATAATAAACCATTAACAAATGATCCCTTACACCCTAATACTCTATATTATTAACCGATAACCACTTACCCATCACCTAAAAAATTAATCCCTAAACCTAAACCCATTAAACCACAAAACCCTAACACCTACTACCTAAAAACCCATTAACCTATAAATCTCTCTAGGCCCTAAACCCCCTAAACCTAAGTTAAACCCTTACCTATAAACCCTAACTCTAAATTATAATTCGATGTTGATTTTTTTATAATTTGAATATTTTGATATTTTTAAAATGTACTTTTATAATACATTTTATGTAAAAAAAATTTGTTGTCATTATATAAAATTTAATATTTATTAATAAAAAGTTATAAATTTTAATTATACAAATAAATTTTAAAAATTTTAAATCACATAGACACAACTATGGAAATAATGAATATATATATATATATATATATATATATATATATATATATCATTAACCCAACCCTAAGTAACCTCTAAAGCATTGACCGCCAACCCTTTTGTCCCTAACCCCTTAGATCCTATCCCCCTAATCCTTAACACCTTAAGATTATTCCTCTTAATTAATCCTTGAATCCCCTAACCCTTAAGCCCTAACCCCTAAAATCTTAATTAATAACCACCCCTAAGCCCTAATTATTAAAGTGCAAGGCAATATAACCCCTTAATCCATAACACTAAACCCCTTAAACTATAATCCCCTTGATTTAAAAAAAAATTGTGTAATATAAAGACATATAATTAATAAATTAACAAGGGATAATATTCTTGCATCGCTTCATGGTGTCAAAATTCCCTATAATGTTGTTTATCTATTTTTGTTAAAATCATCCTCCTATTGTAGTCCTTGCATTTCTTACAAGTGAAATTCTTATGGAAAATACTAAGAGGGGGGGTGAATCAATAATTTACACACTTTAATTTCAATTTCCTATTCTAATTTGTATATGCGACTATTGTAAAGGAAACTATCGTATGTAAGTGAAAGTTACTACATAACCTTGTGTATATCCAAATAACTTATATGATCATTAATTTGATCACATGTGCAGGATTAATCATTGCTACATTATTCTATTATTCACCAATTAAACATTAATTATGAGTAGTTAAGAAGCAGATCAACACAAAACATATGAAAACAAGAGTTTTAGGTAGAAACCCAAAGTGGGAGAAAAACATTGCTTATGTCGTCTTTGTTTTCTTTTGTTAAAAATAGTATTCTTACAATCTTGTATTGGCGCAAACTCTAACCAACATGCAGGCTCCTAAGTGCAGAAGGCTACAACCTTCTCTTTTTTTTAGCTCCTACTGGAAGGTAGATACGACCCCCCTTCTCAAGACTACTATCCTCGGCACTTTGTGGATCACTTTTCATAATGTTTCAAATTGGATCCACTTCCAACAATTCTGAAATAAATTACCCAAATATTGAACGAACTAAAACATCAAATCAATCATTGAATCTCAATCAAGTATTGCAACAAATGCAACTAGATCGAACTAAACCAAAACATATCATACTAATCCAACCACGTTTACCTATAAAAAAACCAATTGCTGCCACTAGAAAGCCTAATCGAACATATATCAGATTGTGTATGCTATTGTTTACAATAATACACATGTATGTATGCACTTCTCCTTAAGAGGACCTATGTATATATCTCAAAATATTGAACAGCTAAGTCTGAATCACTGTCACACTGAATCAATCACTGGAGCCATCACAGATCATTGAACCAAATAAACATCACCACACATTAGCATCATCTCTAGTCAACATATCATTCCATAAACAATTGAATCCAACCAAAACTATCAAACACATATTATCAAGAGGGAGGCATCATTGAAAGACAACAACAAACATAATAGAACTGATCAAACACCATTAATATTTCATACTTTAAAACCTTATCTGGTGTACATGACACTTATAAATAACTTTTGTGTATGTACATGATTCTCATGTTTTACACGTGCATATAGATTCTGAACTTTCGCGGAGTGTATACGCAACTCCCCGAAAGAATATCCACCTATGTACACAACCTTTCTAAAGAAAAATTGCATGTAGATTTGTAATCACTGAATCATGCCTTCACTACAACCACAAAATGTACTTCACAACCATTAATGTCACATGTTCATGTCATAATATCATTATCAATACAGATATATCATTATTAGTAATCATCATAAAATATCAAGCAAGCATGTTCATTAGTATCTATTATGCTTTCATATCTATCAAATCTAAAGCTTCTCCATGCTCCTTGGTGGAAAACTTTTTTTAGATCGGATCATTCATCAAAAACCCATAACTTCCACACATAATACTTTGATATCCATTTCCTTGTATAGCTTAGGCCTTAGTGAATACCTTAGGTCAATCCCCTAGTAATGTCGATGGGATTCTTTGACGAGATAAAATATTCATTGTTGTGCTCATTAATATGGTCCAATGCCATGGTAAATACCCCCTGGTATTTAGAATACCATGGTGTAGAAATTGTATGTGACTTTTATTCATCATACCCGCATATGTACATAACCTTTCTCCCTATGACTTACATATACTTTCTCACAATATATCTTTACCAGTTTTTTGTCTATAAAGTTTTATTCATTTTTCTATATCACATATAGTATATGCATAAACATCATGTTGACATATTTATCAAGTAGGTTTCCATCAAGGACAACACATTAACCATAATTCCAAAAATCCCCCCCTCTAGAATTGATCCCAACCACTATGGGTTTTGGTCACCATGACCTGTAAATAGATGAAAACACATTTGTAAAGACACCAAGCTAAATTCTAAGCTTATCTCCCAAAACACCAATCTTCTTTCCAAGCATTCTTCTACAATTACCAAGCTAATCTCCCCCTTTGAAATCAGGGGAAAAGGGATGACCAATGTTGAATGAAGGAGCCTTTCTCCTTGTGAATATATGAGCACTATATATTTGATCTATTGAATATGAAAATTATATAATGACCATTCTCCCCTGAGCATATGTTGAATCTTCTGGAAGATATCAAAAGCGGTACATGACTCTATGAATCAACCAAATATGGCCTTTCAAGGACTCATGTTGATCAGGAAAATGAAAGTATTTGTAATGTTGTGCAAAGTATTCATTTTCATTAAATTAAGTGCGCAAAGTGTTTATCATGTTTTGCAGATTAAACAAAGTGTTATTGGTAATTGTTTTTGATTTTATGTGTGAGCGAATGTTAATTAAAATTACTGTTTAACATCTTAAATCAGAAATACATAGCAGCATAACTTCACCATAACAACACAGCAACATGATGAGGCAGCTCACCCCTCCTGGGCTACATCTGTCGGGTCCAAGGCTCCCAATGGGCATGTCCTTGCTCTATTAAGTTGCTCAAATTGGTATTACAGTGAGAAAAAGACCTAAACAGGCAAAACCAGCTGTGAAATTGAATTTAGAAGACAGAAATAAGCTAAGAATGGCTTTTATTTCACCTCAAACAGTGAAGTATAGCCCAATTCAACTCCATTTCCCTCATCGCCCTGATGGATCTCCAAGATTCCCTGAAGAAAAAATGGCTATAAAACACCTCTGCTAGCTCTAAAACCTATCCCAGTGGCTCCAGAATTCTCAGAATAACCAAAATTGACCAAAATTTCATCCAAATTGGTCCAATATTGGAGAAGTTATGATTAAAAAAAGATTATGTCCTATGTCAAATGAAATCCCCACTAAATGTGGGCTAACTACAGATAAGCGCTCCAAATATGGCATAAATCCCGAAAATAGTGGACCCACTCTAGGCTTGGCAGAAATGGTTAAGGTTAAATTTAATGTTAGGCAGGCGGGGTCACATGGGACCCTCGTTGGAACCGTCGGGATAATCGTTTACTTAATGGTTTCATAACCGTTACATTTATGTTTACCCCGCGTTGTCACAAGGCATGGTGTGTTGGGCAGTTAAGTCTTTAACTGTCGGCGTTAAGCTTGAGCGACAGTTCCAGCCCTCGATCACGACGGTTGGGTGTTGTCGGGCTAGCCCTTAAAATTTTTTCCGCCCATTTTAATTTGTAACAACAAATAGAACTCGGCTCAGCAATATGTTAAATAACATCGAATAGGTGGAATGGTCGGGCATGGTGCTTTCGATGGTGAGGTCGGGGGTTCCACGGCTTGGGGCCATGTCGTGGCCTCCGGGCCTGCCACGTGGCACCCGCTGATTGGCCGAATAATTGCACAGTCAACCCAACCTCTAATTAGATACTGCCACTTGTCGAACCTTCATTCGCCCAAATGGAATATTCCAAGGAATATTCTTTTTTTAATATTTTCCAAAGTCAAAGTCAACCCTGGTCAAACTGGATTTTTGAAGGTTACTCAAAACTTCAAACCTGCATAAATTTCACATACAACGTCGAATTTTAGTTCCGTTCACAGCACCAGAATCGCAGTGACAAGGCCTATCCGGTTGTTCAGGTTTCAACCAATTCTGAGCAATTCCATTTTTTAGCATTTTTTCCACTTAGGACATGATCACCTGATCACACCTCCCAAATGGGAAGATTTTGGACCCCAAAAGCTCTCTTATTTACAGAAATTGAAGATGAGGAGACTGATTCTCCACTCTTCCAACCTTGAACCACTGAAATCTTCCTGACTTCATCGAATTGAGCTTCTCATAAAAAAGATAAATTCTTCCTTGAATCCACTAACCGACTGTTGCTAACATTGACTGAGTCATGATGCAAATTTTTGAAATTTGCAGAAAGCAACTATAATTTTCATAAAGCATACTGCTCGTACAATGGTCTACTTTCAAAGGAAACTGAAATTGAGATTCACCTTGCGAACTTTCCTCATGGTGAATTTTTTCCAAATGAGCCATGTACTTGCGTCGAATCCCGACCAAGTTTTCTCGCCATACCAACTTGCCATTCTGAAGCCAGCATTGACCCATGTTGAACTTTGTGCCCTCTTTGCTTATATGCTTTACCCTCTCTTGGATTCTTGCACCACCTTGCACCGACACTTTGTTCTCTGCACTGATCGACACCAACGGCACTTTCTGCAACATCTTGTCATCTTGTTCCAAAGATGACCTGCTTTCAAACTAAAACATATCATCATTTACATCAGCAATAACATGAAAAGGATTACGTAAAAAATAATTTTTCTTAACCATCAACAAAGTCAAATTTTGACTTGCATTGACAAGCCTTTTCAATTGCCCTGCATTCACTAAAGATGATTCTAGCTTCTTCCAATGTGCTCTCAAAATAAACTCTTTACCATCCTTGAACAAATGATACTTGTTCCCATGGCGATGGAAGATCGCTTTTCTGTCATATAAATACGGACTACCCAACACCACACCTGTAATGTCAAGCGGTACCACATCCAGTTCAACCAAATCAACATAATGAGTTGTTATGGTAATGAGCTGTTATGGCGAAGCGCAACATGCACTTTCTTGAGACTTGTAAATTAGCATCCTTGCAAATCCATCCAAGTGGATATGGCTTTGGATGAGGTATGGTCTCAAGTTTCAGCTTCTTGACTAAGTCTTCTGAGATGAGATTCGCTTGTGACCCACTATCAAATAGTGTGTCTATCTTTGTGTGTTTGGCTATTATCCTCCCATGAAACAGCTCTATCCTCCTCTCTTCATTTTGAGCTTCTATGTGACAGTTTAACATGCTAGAACTGGGATTTGTTTCCTTAACAATCTCTTTTCCCTTTATGTTCCTTGGTACCATGGCTATGATTTTAGTTTCGTCACCTGATTCAAACTCTAAGTCTTGTTCAACAGTTGCAATTGTTTTGTCCTTTTCTTTGGCCTTATCTTTGTTTTTAAATTTCTTTAGTTTCAGCTCCGGATGAAGTTTCCAACAATGGTCTTCATCGTGGCTTGTTTTGGAACAGTTTTTACAAAAGAACTTTCCTTTTTCTTTCCTATATTTTTCATTTATTTTCCTCCCTTTTCCTTTAACTTCACTATCCATATTCTCATCAAAAAATTGTTTCCCTCTAGCCTCTAAATGCGTAGCTTGTACACAAACTTCGTCTAGACTAGTAGGATTGAACATAAGGATAGTATGTATAAGATAAGTGTGTAAACCACCAATATATTTCAACAAGGTATCTTGACTATGAAAATCAATTCCAAGTAGTAAAGCCCTTCTTCTAAACTCTTGAGTGTAATCTTGAACACTTTATCCCTTAAGTTTTCTACAACTTTTCCAATTCATGATAGCCTTTTGTAAATGAGCTAATGGATAAAATTGCTACTTAATTGTGGAAATAAATTCAGCCCATGATAAAGTAATCTTACCATGTTTTTTTATTTCATCCTTGGTCTTGGCCTCCCACCATACCATTGATGCTCCTTCCATTCTTAAAAAGGCTAACTGTATCTTGGTGTCGTCATCATAAAGGTTCTATATCCTCAAACTTCCAATTGTCTTATCCAATTATCAAGTTTCTCTACATTGACTTCACCGTTAAACATAGGCAACTCAAATTTAACATCAAGCTTTAAAAATGGACTTTTACCAATGGTTTTAGACTTGTGAGATTGATTCACTGAAGTTGAGGAAGACGATGTAGAGGAAGAGGATGAAGATGGGGATGATGGATCACCATTTCCTTCGTGTCCTTTCTTTGAATTTTCATCACTTTTCTTTCCTCCTGAAGAACCCTCTCCCTCTTTCTAGTTTTTAGACCCTTCTCCAACAAGCCTATCATTCCTTTCTTGGTAGAGTATCCTTACCATCTCTATCATGTCTAGGAAAGCTTTTCGGAATACATGTTCCTCTTCTTTGGGATCCATATCTTCAAGAGTTTCTCCTTCTCTTGAAGACATGCTTGAAGCTACTTCTATGGCTCTTGGAGGTGGCTCTCTGGCCCTTCTTGGTTGTGGATTACTTTGTTCACTAACCAAGTTTCCTTCACCTCTCTTGAATTTAAGCCTAGTAAGCATCAAAACTTTCAAAACAATCAACTATATCTTTGCACAAAACAAATGTTGAGTTAAACTCTAGCTTCTAAGGCTCAAATCCTTAGCTCTAATACCATCTGATCTGAAAATGAAAGTATTTTTTTTCGAAATTTTCTGAATAATGAATATTTATCCACCGAGATTATCCTGATCACATACTAATTCGAATTCATATGCAACACATAATCTCTTCTACAATCAATCATCAATTTGTGGAAATGGAAACAGTCGCATGCACACATAAAAAAAATATGTAATGGGGAAAGCTTATAGCTGAAAACCCCTCAGCTATTTTGTATATTATATGGAGAGAACATGTAACAGTACATAGCACAATACTCCTCACAAGTACTCAGTACTATCTCATAAAGTTACACACAAACTAGCTTAGTTTTGAACAAGTCACGGGTTCAAAACTCATCCACTAATTGCCTGCCTCTATTGCGCAATCAAGGCTGGTCTAATGAGAGATCCAAGGTTCGAATCTCCTTGGCTTGACAGCGCAATCATCATTGGAAATTTCCTCCAAGTGTGGTGCAAATCTCATGCACAACTGATGTCACAACTGATAGCTGTACTCACCCTTTCATCTACCTCTTTCACTGGTCTCCACTGAACTGTCCATGCACTGTAGTGAGCTGATGTGTTCTTGAGTTGAATAATGAGTTACTAATTAATGAATTAAATAATATTTAATTCACTCCACTCATTACTAGTTGATTAGCTAGTTAAACTAATCTCAACTAGTTCAACTAAGTTAAACCAAACACAACTCCACCAACTGTCTCATCAACTCCACCAAACTTTTGCCACTGAAGTCCTAACTGAAGTCAACCATGCATGAGCTCACCAAACCCCAAGGAATAGCGTAATTCCTTCTTTCAGATGCATGAGCCACTTCTATAGCTCCAACTGAAGTGTTGTAAGAGAATAAACTGAAGTTTAGAGTCCAAATATTATTAAGGGCTAATAATATTTGACTGACCTATTTTTAGACAGGCAGTCTAAAAATTGACTTCGACCTGTATGTCTAAAAATAGAGGTCCATCTATTTTTACCAACTCGGCCAATCATCCAAGAATAGCATACTGCAACTCCTAGACCATGCTCCATATGTCTAAAAATAGACATAGTCTAAAAATAGACTTTGCGCCAAAAAAAGCCTGCGGGCCCACTTAGTGAAGGCGACTTCATTTCACTAAGCTCCATCATCTTGTTGCATTTTCAACACTCCCTCTCAGCAAGATATGGATTATCTGCAACCCCTATCCTGCCTCTGTGGAATTCGAACTTGCTCTTGGTGAGCGCCTTCGTCAGGATGTCGGCATCCTAATCCTCCGTGGGAACATATGAAAGCATCATGATTCTCCGCTGAACACAATCTCTGATATGATGGTACCTGATGTCGATGTGTTTGGACCTATCATGAAATACTGGATTAGCCGAGAGTTTAATGCAACTCTGGTTATCACAGTAGATCATTGTAGGCTCCAAATGCAACCCGAACAATCCAATGAGGATCTTCCTCATCCAAATAGCCTCACTTGTCATTAAAGTACACCATGCCAGTCTGCTGAGCGGGTGCCACGGATCTCGCCACGCTATACCGGGCGTGTCGACCCAATGCTGAAAACTCCTCCAGGATGTGCTCTTTCGGTCCAGTTGGGCTCACGCTGTCTGCATCTGGTGAAGCGGGAAAGCTTCGCTCCATCCTCTGTGTACCATAGACCATATCTAGATGTGCCACTAAGATCTTGTCATGCTTGCACCTTGCTTGAAAAGCTTGGTAAGAAGCAACTAACACGGGCGGATTATGGCATAGCATATATCGGGTCGTGTATTGACCAGATACATAAGTGACCCCACCAACTGTCGATAGACAGTGGCATCCACTACCTCCGCTGAAGTAGCATTCTCCTTCCTCCAACCACCAGGAAGAGGAGTGTCAACAGGCTTACAGCCTTGCATGTTGAACCTCTCCAGAATCTCCCGGGCATACTTGCCCTAAGAAACAAATAGTCCTCCACTGCGCTGCCAAATCTCCAATCCCAAGAAATAATGAAGGATGCCCAAGTCCTTCATCTCAAACTCTCGTGCAAGATCCTCCTTGCATGAAAGTATCAACTGCTCATCGCCCGTCAAATCGGATCATCTACATACAGTACAATGATCGGCGGCTTCCCCTCCACCATGATGTGGGGTTAGGATCAGCCTCACGTGACACTAAATCAAGCCGGTGCCAAATCGTCCGATCCCAATCCGTGTGTACCAAGCATAGGTGCTGCTTCAACGTGCGATTGCTCTCTTGAGTCTGCAGACATGCGACTCACTGCTGAAGATCTCGAAACCTTCGGGGTGCTCTATGTACACCTCCTCCTCAATGACTCCGTTGAGGAACGCAGTCTTAACATCCATCTGATGGATGTGCCACCCCATCTGCGCTGAGAGAGCTAGGATCGTCCATATGGAAGAGTACCAGCACGGCCAGTGCAAAGAGTCTCTCTCGTAGTCCCCTACGATGCAGCCAGAAGCCACGGGCGACAAATCTCGCCTTGTACTTCTCCACACTCCCGTCAGCCGCCTGCTTCACTTTTTAGATCCATCGTGAACCCACCACTGATTTCTCCCTCCGGTCTTGGGACAATCTCCCATGCACTGTTTCTGACGATCGAATCATATTCTTCAATCATGGCATCTACCCATGCGGGTTCCTCCACAGATTCCTCAAAAGAGAATGGCTCTGTCATGACACATTGACTCATAAGAGCCATGTATCTAGTGTATCGATCTGGTGACTGCCTCTGTCTGCGCTGTGTTGTAGGTGGTCCTAAAACCTTCTCTGCATCTCGAGCCAGTTGCTCAGCTTCTGTAGTGCGCTTGCGCCCTCTGATGGTTGGCGCTGCATGGGTGGTTTCTTCCACCTCCTGAACTTCCTCTTGTGGCTGATCCACATCCGGAAGCTCCTCCTTAGGAACTAACAGCTTCTCATCTGCATGCAAGTGTAGCTCCCTCTCAAGCGAACACTGCATGGCTTTCTCCTCCTGAAATTTTATATCCCGTCGCACAACAGTCTTGCGACTGTCTGACAAATACACCCGATAGTTGTGAGGTGTATCAGTGTACCCCACAAATATTCCAGCCTCAGCAGTTGGATCCAGCTTCCTTCTCGCATCCTTCGTCACATGCATGTAGACAGGAGAACCAAAGATCCGCAAATGGGAAATATCAGGCCTCTTGCCAGAATAAGCCTCCTCTGGTGTACTCATGACAAGAACCTTGTGAGGACAACGGTTCTGCACATACACTGCTGTATTGCATGCCTCAACCCACAAGTGAAGGGGTAGGCCCTGATCATGCAACATCGCCCGTGCAGCACCCACGATCGTTCTGTTCTTCCGCTCAGCCACCCCGTTCTGTTGTGGGTTATGGGGTGCGATGAGCTCTCTCCGAATCCCTTCAACGCTGCAAAATTCTTTGAATTCAGCCGAGATGAATTCACCACCATTGTCGCTCCTAAGAGCCTTCACATGCTTCCCCGATTCCTTCTCTACCAGCGCCTTGAATTCACAGAACTTTGAAAATGTCTCGCTCTTCTTCTACATGAAGAAGATCCAGCACTTCCGAGAGAAATCATCAACAAAGATCACATGGTACTTGTGCTTTGTTGTCGAAGCTACAGAGAAAGGACCACACACGTCTGTGTGAACTCTCTCAAGGATCGTCGTGGTGCGACTATCCTTCTCGTGAAAGGTGGCTTTCACATACTTCCCCAAGGTACACCCCTTGCACTGATCTGACTGCGCAAGAGTGCCCTTAGGAAGCCCAGTAGAAATCTGTTGCAGGATCTTCAAAGCTCCATGGTGAAGGTGGCCCAGTCTCCTATGCCACAGTTCGCCCTCATCATCCCGACTCACCACTTCTCCCGCATTGCATGCCATTGCTGCGCAACCATCTACTTGCAACTGATAAAGGTTCTTGACTCGAACCCCTATCTTCCGGGTCTCACCAGTAGTCTTACTGTGCAGGAAGGCTTTTCCTTCGCTGAAAACCACATCATACCCCTTGTCTTCCAACATCGCCACAGAGATCAGGTTCTTCATCAATCCTGGAACATGAAAAACTTCCTTCAATATGAAAGGTTTACCAAACTCCCTCTCAAAGGAAATGGTACCGATACCAGTCGCACTGTATCTACCATCATCGCCCATCTCGATGTGCACTCCAAGATCTTTTTCCTCCAGATCTGAAAACAGATCTCGATCTCCAGTCATGTGAAATGACGCACCACTGTCCAAGAACCAAACTGATCCCGCCACACTTGAAACCAAGCATGCGATCAGTGAAAAATCCAGTTTGAATTGAGAAGCCAATGCCTCTCCCACTGTAGATCCAGCAGCCTTCTTATTTTTCTTCTTCTGCGGACAATTTGTGGCATAGTGTCCGTGCTAGTGACAGTGAAAACACTTCACCTTGGACATGTCTTGCTTCTTGCCTTTCGCACCAAACTGAGAAGCCTTCTTGCTCTTCCCCTTCTTTTCTTTGGCGGCCAAAGCGCAATTTTCTTCATCAGATACCTTTGATGAAGATCTGTCCCTGGTAGTCCTCCTTATCTCCTCCTGCATGAGATCCGCCCAAAGGCGCCCCCATCCCGGCAACTTCTCCCGACCATTGACAGAATCCTGATAGGAATTCCAAGCCTTCAGAAGACCAAGGAGAGCCAGGTCCACCATATCCTCTTCTTCGACAATCACCCCCACACTTCCCAGCTCATCTCTGCATTGAGTGAACTTCGTGAGGTATTTGGCAATACTGTCGCCTTTCTCCATCTTAATGTTTCTAAGCTTATCCTTGAGCGCCAGCTTCCTTTGGTTGCTCTTACTCTGGAATAGATCTGTCAATGCTTTCCACATCAAATATGGAGAAGCTTTTCCATGCAAGCTGGATACAACGTGATCCTTCACGCCCTCCAACAGAATCCTTCGGCATTTCGCCATCTTCTTTTGCCAAGCCTCGACTTCAGCAGGATCAGTGGGCTTTTGGACATCCGTATCTACGAACTCCTTCAGTCCATTATCTTCTAATACTGCCTCCATGCGATCTTTCCATGCAACATAATTCGAACTACCTTCAAGAGCATATTTGAGTCGCAAATCGTTGAAAGACATTTTCAACTCCGGCACCAAGAAAACAAACTGCTGCAAAATTCAAATTCCAAACTCAAAAAACTCAACTGCTTCTGGATCTGTGAGAACAAATTATTTCTAGCACAGAGATCGACTGTAAGGGAATTTACTGGATATATCACCTTTCAGAGAAAGGATGGATCTAGAGGCTACCTGGCCCGTTACAGACTCTGTCTACCGAAATAATATTGTAATCACTGCAATAGATCCCGATGATTGATTCACTCTGATACCATGTAGAAATTTGCTGAATAATGAATATTTATCCACCGATATTATCCTGATCACATACTAATTCGAATTCATATGCAACACATAATCTCTTCTACAATCAATCATCAATTTGTGGAAATAGAAACAGTCGCATGCGCACATAAACACAATATGTAATGGGGAAAGATTATAGCTGAAAACCCCTCAGCTATTTTGTATATTATATGGAGAGAACATGTAACAGTACATAGCACAATACTCCTCACAAGTACTCAGTACTATCTCATAAAGTTACACACAAACTAGCTTAGTTTTGAACAAGTCACAGGTTCAAAACTCATCCACTAATTGCCTGCCTCTATTGCGCAATCAAGGCTGGTCTAAATGAGAGATCCAAGGTTCGAATCTCCTTGGCTTGACAGTGCAATCCTCATGGGCAATTTCCTCCAAGTGTGGTGCAAATCTCATGCACAACTAATGTCACAACTGATAGCTATCTCAACCCTTTCATCTACCTCTTTCACTGGTCTCCACTGAACTGTCCATGCACTGTAGTGAACTGATGTGTTCTTGAGTTGAATAATGAGTTAATAATTAGTGAATTAAATAATATTTAATTCACTCCACTCATTATTGGTTGATTAGCTAGTTAAACTAATCACAACTAGTTCAACTAAGTTAAACCGAACACAACTCCACCAACTGTCTCATCAACTCCACCAAAACTCTGCCACTGAAGTCCTAACTGAAGTCAACCATGCATGAGCTCACCAAACCCCAAGGAATAGTGTAATTCCTTCTGTCAGATGCATGGGCCACATTCGTAGCTCCAACTGAAGTGCTGTAAGAGAATAAACTGAAGTTTAGAGTCCAAATATTATTAAGGGCTAATAATATTTGACTGACCTATTTTTAGACAGGGAGTCTAAAAATAGACTTCGACCTGTATGTCTAAAAATAGAGGTCCATCTATTTTTACCAACTCGACCAATCATCCAAGAATAGCATACTGCAACTCCTAGACCATGCTCCATATGTCTAAAAATAGACATATTCTAAAAATAGACTTTGCGCCAAAAATAGCCTGCGGGCCCACTTAGTGAAGGCGACTTCATTTCACTAAGCTCCATCATCTTGTTGCATTTTCAACATTTTTAATGTTGTGCAAAGTGTTTATCATGTTTTGCAAATTAAACAAAGTGTTATTGGTAACTATTTTTGAGTTTATGTGTGAGGGAATGTTAATTAAAATTAATGTTTAACATCTTAAATCAGAAATACACAGTAGCAGAACTTCACCATAACAACACAGCAACATGATGAGGCATTTCACCCCTCCTGGGCTACATCTGTCGGGTCCAAGGCTCCTAATGGGCATGTCCTTACTCAATTAAGTTGCTCAAATTGGTATTACAGTGAGAAAAATGCCTAAACAGGAAAAACCAGCTGTGAAATTGAATTCATAGGACATAAATAAGCTAATAATGGCTTTTATTTCACCTCAAACAGTGAATTATAGCCCAATGTAGCTCCATTTCCCTCATGGCCCTGATGGCTCTCCAAGCTTCCCTGAAGCAAAAATGGCTATAAAGCACCTCTGTTGGCTCTGAAAACTATTCCAATGGCTCCAGAATGCTCAGAATACCCAAATTTGACCAAAATTTCGTCCAAATTGGTCCAATATTGGAGAAGTTATGATTAAAACAAGATTTTTCCTAATGTCAAATGAAAACCCCACTAAATGTGGGCTAATTGCAGATAAATTCTCCAAATCTAGCATAAATCTCGAAAATAGCGGACCCGCTCCAGGCTTGGCAGAAATGGTTAAGGTTAAATTTAATGTTAGGCGGGCAGGGTCACATGGGACCCCCGCCGGAACCGCCGAGATAATCGTTTACTTAACGGTTTCATAACCGTTACATTTATGTTTACCCCGCGCTGTCACAAGGCATGGTGTGCTAGGTAGTTAAGTCTTTAACCGTCGGTTTTAAGCTTGAGCCACGATTCCAGCCCTCGGTCGCGACGGTTGGGTGTTGTCGGGCTAGCCCTTAAATTTTTTTCCCCCCATTATAATTTGTAACAACAAATAGAACTCGGCTCCATAATATGTTAAGTAACATCGAACAGGCGAAATGGTTAGGCATGGTGCTTGCGACGGTGAGGTCTGGGGTTCAAACCTGCGAACTCACAAAAAAATTTAACATGTCAAACTTTCCATGGCCTGGGGCCACGTGGCGTCCTCTGGGCCTGCCATGTGGCACCTGCTGATTGGTCGAATAATTGCACAGTCAACCCAACCTCTAATTAGATATTGCCACTTGTCGAACCTTCATTTGCCCAGATGGAATATTTTGGGGAATATTCCAAGGAATATTCTTTTTTTATATTTTCCAAAGTCAAAGTCAACCCTAGTCAAACTGGATTTTTGAAGGTTATTGAAAACTTCAAACCTGCATAGCTTTCACATACGACGTCAGATTTGAGTGTCGTTCATGGCTCTAGAATCACAACAACGAGGCCTATCTGATCGTTCAAGTTTAAACTAATTTTGAGCAATTCCATTTTTGAGCATTTTTTCCACTTATGACATGATCACCTAATCACATGCTTACAGCAATCACCCAAAACAATGGGTTACATTTACATCCAATTCAAAAAATAATGGGATTATATATATATATATATATGACTTGACCCAAAAATTCCAAACATGACTGAATATTAAAATTATTACATCATGGGTACTTACATGACATTTACATCAAGAGACAGATATGAAATTTATGACCAAAATCAAATATCTCAATAGCAAGATGATGATCATCCTCAATAACCATCATACACCATATCGGATCCAAGTAATTATAGCAGTGGCGTATCAATAACCATCCTCTTGAATTCATCAATGTCAGCAAGAAATGAAAAATATCATCATTTAGCAAGAAGTGCTCAAGTACCTATAATGGCAACGATATGTTACTATAAGCATAAAATATGATCCCCATAAACCTGTGCTATCTACTGCCTTGTTAGGAAAGCAGTAGGGCCATCAGAAGAAACCAAACAGTAATGTCATATTGAAGTAATTCATAAACCATCGTACGATAATAGCACTTCTAAGTAGCATATGAATATTAATATAATATAGTCAATCATTATTAGAACCAAAAGACCATAGAACAATTTTTTGAAACATATTAGAAATTATCCCTGAGTTTGCCCGACTTTCTATTCATCTAAGAGAGACATACGAGATTTTCTAGATAAAAAATTGCTTGTATACGTGACCGTCCTCCGTGAGATCCACATACAGAAAGTAAAGTATAATAGTTTACAGTCCCAGCTCCCTCTGAACATGAAATATATGTTAGGGTAGTTAACAAGGTGATGAAACAGAGATTACTCCCATTTTTTGCCTGAGATATTCAAAGGAATCACGTGGATATGGCTTTGTAAATATATCTGAAACTTATTCCTTTGAGACAACATATTCTAGTTTGACATTTTTTTCAACCACTTGTTCTCTCAAAAGGTGAAATTTGATTGGAATATTCTTCATATTTGAGTGCATGATATGATTTTTAGAAATATTTATGGCACTAGTATAATCACAAAGAATAGGTACAGGTTGAGGACATGTGATATGAATGTCTTGTAATGTTTGCATCATCCATTGAAGTTGAGTGTAACAAGATGAAACAATAATATATTCTACCTTATAAGTGGATAAAGTGGTGGAGCTTTATTTCTTGTTGAACCATGATACTAAGTGAGGTCCCAGATAAAATGCTTCTCCACTAGTACTCTTTTGATCATCAATATTTCCAACCCAATCTTCATATGTGTAAGCATGAAGTGCAAAGTATGCATTTCTAGGATACCATATACCAAAGTCTTGAGTTACTTATAGGTAATTGAATATTATATTAGCTTCTTGGAGATGATTTTCTTTAGGATCAGCTTGAAATCGTCCAAAAATCTCAATTGTATGCATAACATTTGGTCCTGTTCCAGTAAGGTAGAGAAATATTTCGATCGTAGACCTATATTCTAGCTGATTAATTGAAGTACAATCAACATTTTGACTAAGATTCCATCATGTTGCCATTAGTGTGCATACAGGCTTACAATCTTTGATCAGGAGATCATGTGTTCTGCTCAAAATTGAAAGTGCTTGAAACATGACCGAACCTGAGCGATCGAAAAGGTCTTGTCGTTGCGATTCTGGCGCCATGAACAGTTCAAAAAACCGATGTCGTATGAGGAAGATATCACGTTCTGTCTGTTTTCCCAAACAGCAAAAATTTTGTGACTAGGATGCCCAGTAAGCATGCAGGTACATTCAGCAGGTATATTCCAGGAAAATTCCATTATCCTATGTTAACTGGATTTCGCCATGTGGCATGTTGTGGGTCGTTGATTGTAGTGGTACGAAGATGTGTTTTTGACCGTTGATGGTTTTGTTTTGGATCATTGGATGAGCGACACGTGGCAAGCCTAGAGGTCTCCACGTGTCCTCAGGATAAGGTGGTAAAATTTTGTTGGAGTCGGCAGGGGTCAACCCCGCGACCTCCTGCCCACCGCAAAGACCTCCGACCAGTCCACCTACGATTTTTTACTTAACCCTATAGGGCCTCCGCATTGATTTATGGTTTAAGAGTTTTACATATGGGGGGAGGGACCGCCAGTGGTCCCAACCCGCTGGCAGCCCCATAGCAATGGTCACATGGTATATGAAAACCCCTCAGCATTTAACTTAATCGTGGCAACAAACGTTAACTCCCCGCGACTGTTCGTTCACATGCCACGGTAACAACTAAAGGTTTTAGTTCACGGTTTTGTTTGGGCAGTTATACCGGTGGAGTATTGAAGACCTGTCACGTGACTTTAATACGACGGTTTATGGAACCTTAACACTCTGGGTTCCATGCCACCAACGCGGAATTTATTCCAACGGTTAATGCGGAGATAATGACGGGGGGTCAGTATGTGACCACCCCGCCCAAAAATTGTATGCATATCCAAACAGTCATTTCGGCTGAGACTGTAGAAACGCCCTAATTTTAGGGTTTTTACTAAATTTAACTTCAGTTAAGTGCCAATCTCCACTTTTAGTGGATTTTTTCTAGCTGACATTGGGAAAATGAATTGGGAGCTCAATTTTCGACCAATTTGGGTGAAACAAGAGTCTACCTAGACTAATTTGAGCATTCTAGAGCAATTGGTGCAGAGAAAATATCCATTAGAGGCCTGTAAACACATGTAATTTTAAATTTTGAGCATAATGACAAAGAGGGACATGTCATTGGGAGCTGGACCAGCAGATGTAGCCCAGGAGGGGTGAACTGCTTCATCATGCCTACTGTGTAAAACTTATGTGTGATTTTATTTCTCTGTTATACACTGTTATATGGTGTTTTTAAGGCTTATTTTCATGCTTAAATTTCACAAATTCATCTATGTTTCATGGTTAAAACACTCATTCCTTAAGCAAACAAATGCAGACAAATTGTACATGTTTTTATTACTGAAAGGACACTTAGCACAGTAGAAATAATACACTCCTTTCAGATCAAGTTGGTATGAGAGCCAAGTTTTAATCTATGGTGTTTTTTATGTGCAAATATTTGTTAACTGTTTTCCAGGGTTTTCATGATTACTAGGCTCAAGCGTAAGAGAGGAGAAGGAAAATTGGTGAAAGCAAGAGGTTCTTAAAGTGAGCCACAAAAGGAGGGAAATATTGCCACATTCTCCACCACCTAGTTCACCTCCAAAAGAAGTAGAAGAAGAAATAAGCATGCCTCCAAGAGAAGAAGAAACCCATGAAGAGGTTGATCCCAAAGAAGAAGAAAGAGTGTTCAAGAAAGCATTCCTTGACATGACTGAAATGGTGAGTGTCCTTTATCAAGAAAGGAATGAAGGACTAGAAGGAGAAGGATCCAAACTTCACAAGGAAGGTCAGGGATCATCAGGAGGTCACAATGATGAATATAAATCAAAGAAGGGCAATGGAGGAGTCGGAGGTAGTGGAAAGTCACCATCCTCACCCTAATCATCATCATCCTCTACTTCATCTTCTGTACACTAGTCACACAAGTCAAAGAACACTAGTAAAAGTCCTTTTCTAAAACTTGATGTTAAGTTTGTATTGCCAATATTTAATGATGAAGTCAATTCAGAAAATATTGATAATTGGATTAGGCAATTGGAGGCTTTTTTGAGAATTCAAAACATTCATGATGATGATACCAAAATCCAACTAGCTTCATTGAGGATGGAAGGTGCAACTCTTGTTTGGTGGGAAGCCAAGACAAAGGAGGAGATCAAGAATCATGGTAATATTATTCTATCATGGACTGATTTCATTACTGCAAAATATTATTCTATCATGGACTGATTTCATTACTGCAATAAAACAATAGTTTTATCCAATAGCTCATATGCAGAAAGCCATAATGAACTCGCAAAATTTTAGACAATTGAAGGGACAAAATGTACAAGACTACACCCAAGAATTTAGGAGAAGATCTGTCTTATTAGGGGTAGATTTGCAGAGTCAAGATACTTTGCTCAAGTACATAGGGGGCTTACATAGCTACCTTAAACATACTATCCTCATGTTTAATCCTACAAGTCTAGATGAGGTATGTGTTCAAGCCACACATCTAGAAGCTAGAGGGAAAAATAGTTTTGAAGAGGGTAGAAACAAACCTTTTAAGGGGAAAAACAAAGAGAAGACCTCAAAAGGAAAAGGCAAAAAGAATGCCTTTGTCAAGAAAGAGGGAGATAAAGTGGTTTGTAAATATTTTTCAAGAGAAGTCCATGAAGAGAAAAATTGTTGGAAACTACATCCTAAAAAGAGACCCAAGTTTAACAATAACAAAGGGAAGCAGAAAACTACAGCTACAACTCAACATGACTTAGGAGAGGATTCAGGTGATAAAACTAAAATTACAGCCATGGGATTGAAGAACATGAAGGGTAAATAAATTGAAACAAAACCTAGTACTAGTACTTCAAACTGTCACATACAAGCTCCAAATGAAGAAGAGAGAATTGAACTGTTTCATGTGAGGGTCATATCCAAACATACCAAGATTGATACATTGTTTTACAGTGGGTCACAAGAAAATTTAATCTCTAAAGACTTGATCAATAAAAGTAATCTTGAGACCATTCCACATCCAAAACCATATCCACTTGGTTGGATTTGTAAGGATGCAAATTTACAAGTTTCAAAGAAGTGCATATTGCAATTTGCAATAACTGCACATTTTGTTGACACAGTTGAATTAGATGTGGTTCCACTTGATATTACAGGTGTTGTGTTGGGCAGTCCTTGCTTGTATGACAGGAAAGCTATCTTCCATCACCATGAGAACAAATAACATTTACTCAAATATGGCAAGGAGTACATTATTAGATCACATCGCAAGAAGACAAATATTGCAATGGTAAATGCTGGACAGGTAAAAAGGCTGGTGAATTCAAGTAAGAATTTTGTTCTTCTAATGATTAAGCCTAAAGCTGATGTTAATCATGAGTCATTTGAAGATTGATCCTAAGTTGAAACAATATTTATATGATTTATTTTATGCACCTCATGAGATGTTTCAGGAGCCAACGGGATTGCCTCCTAAAAGGGAGTTTCAACACAATATTCAGTTACAACAAGATTGTCCTCTTCCAAACATCGACATGTATTGCATGTAGATAATAAATAATGCTAAAATAAAGAGGAAAATCAAATACTTGTTGGACATGAGACTCATAAGGCCAAGCACTTCGCCATGCGGTTCACCCATAGTCCTGATTCCGAAGAAAGATGGAACTTGGCGCATGTGTGTCGACTTCAGTGCTTTGAACAAGATAATGATAAAGAATCGATACCCACTCCCAAGGATAGATGACTTTCTAGATCAGCTAAAAGAAGCAAATTTTTTCATTAATTTATATTTATGAAGTGGATATCATCAAGTAAGAATTGAAGAAAGTGACATATGGAAGACTGCATTCAAAACCAAACAAGGACTCTTTGAGTGGTTGGTTATGTCATTTGGTTTGTGTAATACACCGATGAATTTCATGCATGTTATGGATAATGTTTTACGTCCATTTCTTAATGACTTTGTGATTGTGTATTTAGATGATATACTCATTTTCAGCAAAACAAGAGAACATGTCTTTCATGTGAAAAAGGTGCTTGATGTTTTGAAGAAAGAGAAATTATTTCTTAAGATGTATAAGTGTGAATTTGGAAAGACTTCTCTAGTTAATTGGGACACATTGTAGGAGGAGGCACGTTGAGAATTTATCCTTCTAAAGTGGAAGCCATTGTGAATTGGCCCACTCCTAAATCAGTAATCGAGGTAAGAAGTTTCTTAGGCACAGCTCAGTATTGGAGAAATTTTATTGCTAAATTTTCTTCCATAGCAACTCCTATGCATGCAGTGACAAGTGTGAAGAAAGGCTTCCAATGGGGAGGCAAACAAAAACAAGCTTTTGAAGCTTTAAAAGACAAGATCAGTTCAGCTCCGGTCCTTGCATTACCAGATTTGAGACAACCATTCAAGATGCAAACTAATGCTAGTGATTATGCCATGGGTGCAGTAATTTTGCAGCATGGTAAGCCTATCGCTTTTCATTCTGAAACATTCAATGGTGTTGTAACTAATTATCCAACATATGACAAAGAACTGTATGCGTTGGTGAAAAGCGTCAAGAAGTGGAAACACCTCTTGATGGGTAAAGAGACGATTATAAATACCGATCACCAACCATTACAGTACTTGCAGTCGCAAACAAAATTGCAGCAATCACGAAATTTCAAGTGGATGGGATTTCTTCAACAGTTTCACTTGTTTATAAGGTACAAGAAAGGTATTTTCAATAAAAAATTTGATATGCTTTCAATGCCAATTATAAGTGCTTCTAATTTTCTTAAAAATGATTCTATTGTACATGAGAGTTACATAGAATAGTATGCATCTGATGTTGATTTTCAAGATGAGTATGCTAGTTTGAGTGAAGGGAATCAAGTTGAGGAAATGATTATCACATGCATAACAATTTGTTGTTTCATTTGGGCAAGCTATGTATACCACAAGGAGAGAGACTTAGTGTCATGAGAGAGGCTCATTCGTCTCTTATTGCTAGACACTTTGGGGTAAGCAAAACAGTGGCACATCTACAAAGGTATTGTTATTGGCCTCGCATGATAGATAGTGTGTCACATTTTATAAGAGGATATTCTATGTGTGCAACAAGCAAGCCTAGAAATAGGAATATGGGGTTAAACACGCCACTACTGGTACCATCAAGGCCATGCGAGAGTGTCTCCATGGACTTTGTTGGAGGTCTACCTATTGTTGTGTGTCAGTTTTGCACACTTTTCCTACATTTGTTTTCCCAATTTTTCCTCATGACTATAACCAATGGGACTATATTTGCATCTTTTTCCTACCTTTCTATCCTAACTTGTGCTATTTCACCTTATTTTCATTACTCTGCCATTTCATCAATTATTATGATATACCGTGCCTTTTTTATGACTAATTGAGGATGAATGTTTGGAGAATATCTATGGTCTTTATTTTGTCTTTCCAGATGTCATTTGTAGCACCAAATATCCCGAGCACAAGGTACACAGGAGCAGCTAAGGGTGTGTTGTTACAGAGAGATTTTTACACCATGATGTTGTTACACTTTGTTGTTACAGATCCGCTGGCAAACTGTTGTTACACTCTGCTGTTACAGACTTGCTGGCGAACTTATGATACAGTTGTACCTCTCACTGCATCTCATCAACCCCTATTGCTGACCTGTCCTTTAGCTATTATGCTACAACTGTGGTTTTATTTTGATAGCTATAGAATTTGTTTAGCATTGTATTTTTGGATAACAACCTATGGGCGGTTTTGATTGTAATCTATAATTTTATAGTCATACTTTTATTAAGAAGTGGTTATAACCATATGTATTCTATTTCGATGAGCATGAAAATCGTAAGATTCTCATGACTGATCTATCCCTTGATTCTCTAAGATGTAACCACTATATATTTCTTGGCCCTAGAGGTCGAAAGGTTAGAGGATAACATCATTATTTTGGCTCTATAATTTTGCTCATATTAATATAGATTATCTTGTTATTGTTGTTACATGCGTTATTCAATTTAGTTTCCATTAAGTTCTTTCTCTACCTGCGCCCTGCTAGGGAGAAAGGGCCCTCCTTCTTAGCAGGGATTGCAGTGATTAAGGTATTTGTGTATATGTGTTTGTATTTCATTTTATGTATCAGTAAAGGTGTTTTTGCTACTATTTAAGCTGTGAATATATCTGCTTCGATTTCAACATTTTGTATGTTGCTACACATATGAGATTAGAGACACCAACTGGATAATTGTTGTGTGGCACGCTAGAGCAGATTAATTGAAGTGTGATTATAGTCTTGTAGATCATTTTATTTCTGCATGAGTGATTTACTTCCAGCATTTACATCAGCAATGGTTTCTTTTAATTGGAATTGCTTCTGGTTGAGTGTATCAGCGCAGACAATGCAACTGTCATTGAAATAAAAGACATCCCTGGATTGGTCATTTATGTGTATTGTTTAGTCATTTAATAGTGATTAATACAACCCAATATTTTGGCACCATTGCTGGGGATGGTAGTGACGATCAAATCAATCAGAGTTGTTTCTTAGAAGTGATATTTTCGTGTGTTTTTAGAGTGTCTCCAACAAAAAAAAATTCGGGCAGTAAGACAAGAGGTAAGAACCTGCACAACGCTCTAACGAACTTGAGCGGGCTCACAAATGTCTTTTCAGGATGCTTAGGAGAGTGAATTTCTGAGCATTTTGTTTTTTTAGAGTATCTCCAGTGACACAATTGCTGGGTGGTAAGACAAGAGGTAAGAACCTGCGCATCGCTCTAACAAAATTGAGCGGGCTCACTAATGTCTTGTTGGGACACTTAGAAGTTGAATTTTTTGGTGTTATTTTAGGGTGTCTTCATCTATACAGTCATTGGACGGTAAGATCAGAGGTAAGAACATGCGCATCGCTCTAACAAACTTGAGCGGGCTCACTGCTGTAGAAACTGAAGCACTTATAGGATGAATTGATACACATAGGGCCCATGTGGGTCGGTAGGACGGCATCAACATATAAAAACACCCCCCACTCTACTGACTACAGGAAATATGGATCGTAAGTAGGAAAAGAAGAGTGCAGATTTGGGAAGAAGGACATTCTTTGGAGATTTGATCTCAAGGGCAGAAAAGGAACATTCTACATCGTACAGAGATAATAGGAAGACATAACCACATAAAGAAACTACCATATCAAATCCTAGGCCATCGGTGTCTTCCATGTCTGGACCTCACCACCCTTTGAACAACATATCCACTCCTGATACCAAGACTCCAGATTCAAAACAGTAGTGGAGAATAATTAATCGGGATCTGAGAATTGAAGGACATAGAGAGACCAGTGGGGAGCATCAGGGACTTGAGGAAAAAAATTTAATTGATCATCATTTGGATGCTGGTAGTGTTGTTAAATAGTTGGTGCTGGAAAATCCTGATCCTTTCATTTGTCAATCTCCAGTGCACTCTGAGCTCATTCCATCCCATCAGGAAGAATCAGCCATGGGGGATGAGAATGTCAAGACAGATGGCTCTGTTACTTTTGAATTTCCAATAGTAGTAACACAGGATGAGGCTCCTATGAAAAATATTCCTTTATCATCCCTACCATCCTTTTAAGGGATGGTTGTTGAAGACCCTAATACCTTTCTGTTCGAATTCGATGTGTTGTGTAGAGGTTATGACTACACTTGAGATGCCCAGAAGCTGAAATTATTCCCTGCTACTCTGAAAGGAGTAGCATTAAGATGGTTCATGAGACTGGGTGCTGGCACGATTCAGACCTTGAATAACATGAGGGAGGCCTTCCTCTTTAAGTATCAGGATTACTCTCGAACCAGGGTTTTGAAGGATGAGATTTTCATAATTGCACAGAAGGAGGAGGAAAGCCTGGAAGACTATATGGAGAGATTTCACTACAATTACAAAGGTCTAAGTTTAGTAACTTAGACCCAGAAATTCTAAAGCCTATATTTTTAAGAGGTATAAGAGAATATTGTTTGGAGCATCTAAACCTATTGGAAAAATGAGACATATCGCAAGAACCACTTGATGAAATAATGAAGCTTTTCCTGTGTAGCTCAAGAGGATTTGTCAAAGGGAAGGTTTCAGTTCGGGACCCTTCAGTCTGGATACAAAATTCCACGAGTGGGGGAGTAACCAGAGCAGAGATCGGGAACTTATTTGAGGATTTTAAAACCGACCTCCTTAGCACTCTCTCTACCCAGATCACTACGGTACAAGTCAAGAAAGCACAAGCAGAATTTGAAGCAGCCTTAGCAATATTATGTCCCCGATGCAAAAAGAAACATTTGGAAAGAGAATGTGGATTGAATAGTGTCAGCCTATGCAACATCTAAGAGTTGGCGCATTCTACGAAATAGTGTCCCGAAATGCCCAGACTGAAGGCGGTACTTCAAGAATCAAGCGAGGATGTTCAATCTTCTTATTTCATCGTATAAAAGAGACCATGGAAGTTGCGACCTATAGGTATGCCTTCATATTTTTCCTCTTTTTATCCTTGGAATAATTTTTATAATAGTCAACAATATCCATGGCAATATCCTACTCCTTCCTCAACACAATTCCCTTCACCATGGAACCAGTGGCCGTCTCCTCCACCAATGCAATATCCTCCATCACAACCCAATCCTTGGGGTCAGAACTGGAGAAGTAATGGCCAAGGTCCAGTACCCCCTCCAATACCAATATGGCAGCAATATTTACAAATACCTTCTATTCAAAATCCTACACCTTCTGTTTGACCCCAATTACCTGTGCAACCTAACCCCAATCCAAATAATAAGGCAGCCCGAAGCATGGATGCTCTGGTTACCCTCCAGACTAATCTTATTACTCCTATTGGACTTAACAAGGTTCAGTCAATCAGGGAAAGTAATCATATTTGAACATACTCCCATTATTAACAAAGAACTTGAATCACCTAGGAAGGATATGGACGATTTTGAGGGAGTTGTTACACATGTAACAGCTGATACAACACCTATTGTTACATTTGTAGCAGCCAGCTCGAGAGGATATTTTGTTCCTAAAATAGCCAATCTGAGCAAGGCTAGTGCATCTGTGATAGCTGATTGAGCTATTAGCATTCAGAATCCTCCATACCCTCAATGATTAATTGATATTGGGCTGGTCTCACAACTTGAATCCGAACTCCTCAAGGAATTGCAAAATTTGTATGTGTGAATTCCGTTGTTACAAGCTCTTAAGGAAGTACCTATCTATGCAAAACCAGTGAGGGATATATGCGTCAAAAGACCTGGAAGGAAACCTAAATACCCTGCTACTATCCATGTCATGGGGAAATTGTCTGATCTCATGATTGATCATCCTTTTTTGACTAAATATAATGACCCAGGGAACCCTACAGTGACTTTCCATATTGAAAATCAGCCTATAACCAATACTTTGATTGTTCTAGGGGAAGCTATTAATGTCATGACTAAAGACCACTTCATCTCTCTAGGACTTCATGCACTTATACCTACACCCACAGTTCTTGAATTAGCAGATAGGTCCTATGTCAAGCCCAGGGGAATGATAGAAGATGTGGTTATCACTGTGGCTTCCTAGAATTATCCGGTTTATTTTCTCATTTTACAAACCAAATCCAACCTGGGGGGTCATCCTTTAATCTTGGGAAGATCGTGGTTGGACACTGTAGACGCATATATCGAATGTAGGTCCGGATCTATGGTGATCTCAGATGGACAGGCCACTCAAAACTTGAATCTTTATCCCCCAGCAACACCTCATATGGATTTGAGTAGTCCCTAGTGGGATGAATTTGCACCTGAATATGATCTTTCCCTACCTCTTCTCATGCTTGGAAAAGCATAATACTTTAAGGATGAAACAGAGGACGATATCATTAATGGTTTTATTAGTAATTCGCTCGTTGTTGCCTCCATTAGAGATTTGGGGGAATAAGATGAGGTATATGATGCAATTATTGAACATTTGAAAACAACTCTAAATACTATTGTTGGGCCGGAATTAAGGTATGTTTCCACCTATGTTCCCTTCGAATTGTGACACATTTTTGGTAGTTCTCTATCATTTTAAACAATAAAGATAGAAAAGGTTTATTAAAATCAGGGCAAGTGGGCTAACGACAAAAGGAAACGCTTTTATAACGAAAATTTGACTTATTTTATCTATGTATGTAGGAAAACAAAGCAGCTAAACCAACATTAAACGGAAGAAAACCGGCGGACATAGACTCATGGAATCTCAATAGCTTCCATAAACTGACAGAAGGCAGAAAGACAGATCCAAGCTCGAGAGCCCAAACAACAGCCACACGCAGCGGACTATTGTCTAGAAAATACGGACTCACTGCGTGAAAACGCCTTTAAAAGGACCAAGGATGAACTAGAAAATACATGATTTTCCTTATGTAATCAACGCTTCAGGACAGAGCTGTTCGATTGTATCCCTGTATTATCTTTTGATTCAATAAAGATTTTTGATGTTTTGAACAATCATCTTTTGAGTTTTTCATTGCATTAGATCTTCCAATGGTCTGGGTCCAACCCTGGGGAGTTTCTTTGATAATTTTCATGTTGTGCATTAATTATAGAATCAATATCCAATTACCTGATGCAGTTGTAAATTAATGTTTCCACTCAATAAATTTATAATTTTTCTTTCCTCAGAATAGTTTAGCATTCATGCTTTCTGGTTTAGAATAATGTTTTACTGCATTCGTGCTTTCTAATTTTAATGCTTTATCGTTGTTAGACGTTTTCATTTTCTTCCAACACCTTTGCAGTCGATTTATGAATCGTAGAATAAATCACTGGTCAATGTTATTCATCTTTACGGATTAGATTGTTCCCTTAGTACGATAAGGTGTCCAATTCTTGATTAAGTACAGTAGGATGTCAATTAGTTAGTTTGCAAAGAGAATACCATTGCAAAATTATATAAGTAGTTGTTGATTCATTTTATTCAGGTTACTGTTCAATTCACTTAATTTTTTGTTCAATTCGGTAAGATTGTTGTTCAATCCATCATTATGCTATTCAATTATAGGTTTTTCCCCTTCAGAGCTAGGCAGAGTAGTTAGCCGCATTATGCCATCTTCACGTCTCTTTGATTTGATTGAACTTCGAGAATTAGAGAATCCTTTTCATAAGCATCATAGAGTAGCTATCATTCGATCTCACTTGCATATATTGTGCTTACACTCTAAAATAAAAAGACTTACCCTAGGTTGACAATTGAATGAGGAGCTTAGAGTTTGCCTATAATAAGCCACCTTTATGAACTGACATTTTTGGCACCGTTGCCGGGAAGGGTGTTAAGAGTGATATCTTTTATTTATATTTCTCCATTGTTGTGAAGAATTGGGTATTAAAAGCAAGAGGTAAGAACCTGCGTACCAGTAAGCAAAACGCTTGCTCCATAGCCTGCTTCTCAGCAAATTGAGTAAAGATTGGTAGAATAGGTGCCCTTGTTTTATGACTAGGAAGAAAAAGATAGAAATAGATTGAAATCATCCGCAAAAATCCCCAAAATCCAAGGACCGGTGATCCTTGGAAGAACAACATATATAGACGAAATCATTAAGAAGGTTGTATCCTAGGCATCTGTAGGACCCAGAATCATTCCAACTCAAATTCCTACTACTCTCCCTCAAGCAGCAGCCTCACCGTCTGCAGCCCATGCCGAGATTCATAGTAATACATAAGGATCAGAGCTAAGCCTTCAAACTGCCAATCATATAGGTACTGACCCTTCGAGAGAGGGAGGTTCTTGTAACTTACAGGAAGGGGAAGGAGAAACTAGCGATGCAATACAAATAGAAGCTTCAAGCCTAATTCTCCTAAAGAAGTGTTCAAGATAGAAATACTCGGTATCCCAGACCAGGGAAGTGTTGTAAAGTTTCCTCCGCATTCACCTCCCAATCCCCCTAGGATTACTCCTCCAAAACAAGAAATTCCTAAAGATTACTGGCACATCTTTAATCAAATGGAAAACAATCAAAACCAGAATCAGAGGCAGACATCAACATTGGAGTATCCCATCGTTGATCATGCTACAGATGCCCCTACCAAATTTATTCCCTTACAAAGCATCCCCACCTTCCATGGGCTGACCACAGAAGATCCTGATGCATTATTATTTGAATTCGATGTCTTATGTAGGGGGTATGACTACACCACTGACCCTCAGAAATTGAAACTATTTCCCTCTACTTTAAAGGGAGCAGCAATACGCTGGTTCATGGGGCTAGGTGGGGGAACCATCAATAACTGGGACCAGATGAAGAACATTTTTCTTAATAAATATCAAGACTATTGCCGGACTCGAGAAATAAAAAATGAAATCTTCAACATGTCTTCAAGGGACAATGAAACATTAGAGGAATACATAGAAATATTTCAATACAATTTACAAAGGTCTCCATATACTATACTATCCAAAGACATTTTAAAAGCTACATTGATTAAGGGAATGAAAGAAGAATGGGTTAAAACACTTAACATAATGGGAAAAGGGGATATTTCCCAGGAAGGATATGATGAGATTATTTCTGTGTGTATTAGGTGCTCTCGGGGTAATACACGTAATAATCCAAGTGAACGTGACTCAATAAAAAGGGACCTTAAGCATCCTGGTGGCAACGTAACTAGAGCTGAGTTTGGAAATCTCTTGGAAATTTTTAAAACTAATATTTTGGTTACTTTGACAACACAGCTTGATGTCTTACAAGCCAAACAGAAGCAAGCTATAGCAGAGCAAAATTTGGCCATATTTTTCCTGCGTTGTCGGAAGAAGCATAGCCAAATGGAATGCCCCTTGGACACGGTTCAGACCTGTGCCATCTGCATTAAGGACCATGCCACGAACCATTGCCCTTCACTCCTGGGGCTGAAAGTGGTTTTCAAAGAAGCAGAAGAAGAGACTAAACCAGTCTACCTAATGAACCAGCGTCGACAATGGCAAGCACGACCAGGTATGCCTCAAGACTCACCCCAGTTATTTTCCCCTCCACAGTTTAACCAGAAAAACCCTGCAGTAGCTTGGAAAAATAAAAACCCTTTTTCTACTTGGTCGACCTTGTTGTTTCCTATACCACCCTAGCCAACACAACCCTCACCAGGGAATAATTGGCCCATCTTTCCTTATTCTCCTCCTTATTGGAAAAACACTCCATACTAAGCCCAGTAGCCAGCATCCCCTTCCCAAACCACTAATTGGCCTCAGAATTGGTAGTGACCTCTGGGAATTACCAACTTACCAATAGGAGAAAGGGTCCAAAATCAACCTACACTTCCGGCTCCATCCCAATTCAACACAACCCTCAGCCTAACCTACATCCTCATTTACCAGCTCAACCAAATCCTAATCCCAATAACAGATTGGTTCAACTGATCCAGATCATAGAAGATCCAAACCCTGACTCTAAAGTGAGGCAATGCAATGAACTAAGGCTAAGATCAGGACGTACTATATCACTAGCAGAAGTCGTGATCACACCTCAACCCAAACCTGGGACTTTAACAGAACCTAGCCAGGAAAATATAACAGAAACATAAGGAGGGCAAGAGAAGGACATGATTGACCAAGGGAGGCCTGAAGAGCTTAGGATATTTCCACCTCCATTCCCTGAAAGGTTAACTCTGCCTAGACCTACAGCCTCTCCAAATTTTGACATCCTGGGAGAGTTAAGAAACCTTTGTATCAAAATTCCTCTTCTCCAGACCATACAAGACATTCCCATCTATGCAAAAACAATTAAAGAGCTATGTGGGAAAAATCAAGTAAAAAAAACAAAGGTTGCGCCCATCGTTCATGTGGTAGGGACGCTTTCTGACTTATTACTAGGTAAGGAATTGCCCGTAAAATATGAAGGCCCAGGAAATCCCATAGTAACTGTGCAGATCTCTGGACATTCCTTTCCAAACACATTGGTTGACTTAGGGGTGGCCATTAACATCCTAACTACGGAAACCTACAAAAATCTAGGCATATCAGTGTTAGAACCAACGGCTACGTTGTTGGAGCTTGCCGACAGGTCTGTCATCAGACCAGAGGTAATAGTGCAGGACATCTTGGTCTCAGTAGAATCATGGTAATATCTAGCCGATTTCTTAGTTATTAATCCAAAGAACGGGATGGACGGGCACCCATTGATTCTGGGGCGACCTTAGCTGGCAATAGCCAATGCTTACATAGGTTGCCGAACAGGCAGCATGACCATCACTAGAGGAGATTCCATAAAAAAAACATTATTATTTATCCACCTGCCAAACCTAGCTTACCCACGGTAAAAATTCACAAACATCCATATGCATATTGGGAGAAAAACATTCGTTCACCTCTGACATTAGTAGAAGCTCTCGATTTTAAAAATCAAACCAAAGACAATGTAATCGATAATTTTATTAATCAGCCACCCACGTCTGAGAACTTAAAATGCCAAATGTTGAAAACAATCCTTGAAGATGGAATTCAAGAGGACCCCTTAATAGACCTTGAAGATCAATATATTCCCACAACCACCGTGCGTAATAACACACCCATTGAGATTGAGCTAGGGAAGATCCTGAACATCAATGGAAATTTGGATAGTAACCAAAAACAAAGGCTCATAAAATTTCTACATAAGTATAAAAGGGCATTTGCTTGGGACTACCCAGACATGAAGGGTTTAGATCCCCAGCTTTGCACCCATCACATTTACACAGATAAGGAAGCTCGACCCATTAGACAACCTCAGCGAAGGCTGAACCCACACTTAAAGGATATTGTAAAATACGAGCTACAAAAACTACTAGATGTAAATTTCATCTATCCTATTTTAGATAGAAAATGGGTCTCAAATCTGGTATTCATCCCTAAAAAGAATGGGAAATGTAGAATCTGCGTGGATTACAGAGAACTAAATAAAGCAACACAAAAATACCACTTCCCCCTCCCTTTCATTGACCAATTCCTTGACAAATTCGCAAGGAAACGGTTCTTTTCCTTTCTTGAAGGGTTCAGTGGTTATAATCAAATCATATTATTTTAGGTGTAATAATTCATCAGTATGGGAGGATATGTTCTTAAAGCATTTTTTTGCGAGCAGATAGCCCCTAAAGACCAGGATAAGACAACCTTTACCTGCCCATGGGGTACTTTTGCTTACAGAGTTTTACCATTTGGGATATGTAACGCCCCAGCAAAATTTCAAAGAGCCATAATCAGCATTTTTTCTGACTTAATAAATGAGGGGCTTGAAATCTATATGGATGACTTCACACCATATGGTGAGGACTTTGATCAAGCTTTATAAACGCTAGAAAAGGTGTTGGAGCGATGTATTTCTACTAGGTTATGTTTAAGCAATGAAAAGTGTCACATGGTGATGACCGAAGGAGTGATCCCAGGTCACTACATCTCTGCAACTGGAATACAGGTAGATCCAGCAAAAATAGACGTAATCCTTCTACTAGCCACACCTTGTACACAAACATAGGTACGCAGTTTTTTGGGATATGCAAGATATTATCAAAGATTTATAAATAAAATAAAAATCACAAATAGATGCACCTTTGTATGCATTGACTAGAAATTTTGAATTCCAATGGGCTGATAAATGTGACATCGCTTTTACATATTTAAAGAAACTGGTCTCAACAGCACCAATTCTAGGAGGGCCCAGCTGGAAACTGCCTTTTCACATTTCTTCAGATGCATCTGACATAGCAATAGGGGCATTTCTTGGCCAAGAAGAAGACAAAAAGCCTTATGTTATTTATTATATCAGCAAAAACCTCACTCCTGCCGAGTTAAATTATACAGTGACTGAGAATGAGTTCTTGGCTGTCATTTATGCTATTAATAAATTTAGACATTATATAACTCACTATCAAGTACTCTTGTATATTGATCACTCTGCCATTAGATATTTAGTTAATAAACCAATCACGAATGGGAGAATAACTCATTGGTTTCTGTTGTAGGAATTTGATATAACTATCAAGGATCATTCAAGAAAAGAAAACGTGGTTGAAAACTTCCTGTCCAGGGTTCCAAAGACGGACGATACGCTAGCACTTGATGATCAGTTTCCTAACGAACATCTATTTGCGGTAACGATAAAAATTCCATGGT
The DNA here is from genome assembly GCA_034641835.2 of Pinus albicaulis. Taxonomy (NCBI): domain Eukaryota; kingdom Viridiplantae; phylum Streptophyta; class Pinopsida; order Pinales; family Pinaceae; genus Pinus; species Pinus albicaulis. The sequence goes on from CM076574.1 coordinate 108,831,995, forward strand.
ATGCAGACGTGGCGAATTACTTAGCAGTAGGAAAGTTGGCCAGACACTTAACATCGAGAGAATGGAAACTAATTTTACAACACAGCGCAAGGTTATCCTGGGTCGGTGGATACCTCTTCCATACAAGGGCCGATATGCACATAAGTAGATGCATCAGGGAGGACGAAATATCTGACATCCTATGGGTCTGTCACGATGAGCCTTGTGGTGGCCATTTCGCATATCGCAAAACAGGGCACAAAGTGTTAAACTTAGGCTACTACTGGCATATGATTTTTAAAGACGCAGAAAAATATGTCCAAGCTTGTGATAGCTACTAAATAATGGGTCGCCCAGGCCAAGCAGATGAAATGCCACTACAACACAATTAGTGATAGAATCATTCGAGAGGCGGGCACTAGATTTCGTTGGGCCATTCAACCCACCGTCAAACCAAAAAACCTACATATTGGTTGCCACTGATTACGTAACGAAGTGGGTAGAAGCAGTGGCCTTATTAAGAGCCACAAAGGAATCTGTGATTAATTTCCTTTTTGAGTTGTTCGTACGATATGGTTTGTCACGGGAAGTGATAACCGATGGGGGGGCACAGTTCGTAGGTAATAAAATTACAGCCACCCTAAAAAATCATCATATCATCCATAGAGTTACATCTCCTTACCACCCGTAGGCAAACGGGCAGGTGGAAAGCACCAATAAAGTTCTGGAGGCAATTCTTACCAAAATTGTATCAGCACATCACCGGGACTGGGCCACTAGATTACCAGAAGCCTTATGGGCCTATAGCACAACCTGGCAGAACACCACTGGATACTCCCCATATCATCTAGTATTTTGGAGAGGACCTATTTTCCCTATTGAGGTCAAAATCAAGACTCTAAGAACAGCCCAGGTGGTAGGGTTGGACTTAATAGAAGCTCAGGTTAAAAGGCTCCAACAAATAAACGAGCTAGATGAAATACGACTACTGGCTCTACAACGAACAGCGATCATCCAACAGCAGCGAGCTAAGTGGCATGATAACCTCATCAAGAAGAAGATATTTCAAAAAGGAGATTGGGCACTCCTCTATGACTCCAGATTCCAAGATTTTCTAGGAAAATTGCAAACAAGGTGACTCGGTCCATACGAAATAAAAGAAGTACACGATAATGGTACACTCACCTTGACCACCATAAATGGGTCCGGTTCTACATTTCGAGTAAATGTGCACAGAATGCGCCTGTATCATAAACTGCTCACAAAGGAATATTTTTTCCAACAGGTGTGAAACGATCCTACCATCCAAGTTGTGGCTAGAGGGGGTGATAACCCCACAACCTCGAGTACATGAGAGTTTGCTACCGTCATTTGTAAATAATGTATATAATTTCTTTACAATTCCTAGTTCCTATTTTTTTGTACATTCCTCATACCCGAAAATGTATTCTCTCCCTCTCTTATTTTTATTTTGTTGTTCAAACTTTTTGAATAGCTGCTGTTCAATCTAATTGAACAGTTGTTGTTCAATCGGATTGAACAGCCGTGTTTTTTTGCGTTTTTATTATTGTTTTTCAAACTCTTTGAATGGTTTCTATTCAATCTAATTGAATTTTTGATGTTCAATCAGATTGAACAGTCGTGTTTTTTCATCTTTTATTATTGTTATTCAAACTCTTTGAACGGTTGCTGTTCAATCTAATTAAACAGCTGTTGTTCAATCGGATTGAACAGCCATGTTTTTGCGTCTTTTATTATTGTTGTTCAAACTATTTGAATTGCTACTATTCAATCTAATTGAACAGCCATGTTTTTTTTCATTTTTATTATTGTTGTTCAAATTATTTGAACAGTTGTTGTTCAATCTAATTGAACAACCATGTTTTTGCGTTTTTTTTAATTTTGTTGTTCAATCGGATTGAACGGCCGTGTTTTTTTTTTTCATTTTTATTATTTTGCCGTTCAAGTTCCTTCAACGACTGTTGTTCAATCCAATTGAACAGTTGTTGTTCAATCGAATTGAACAGCCTTATTTCCTTCTTTCGTCGATATTCCCCTCGATCCACACCTTAGCTATGAAAGACATCTCAAAGGATGAAGTGGCAGTGGAAAAAAGGAGGAAAGTAGTAAAAGTTACCAATATGATGATTCTTTGACACTATAATATTTAAACTGGAAGCTGACAGTGCACATATATGAAATGAAAGGCTAAGTCATTCCCAACTCAATTATGTTATCATACAATACATGATCTTATGATGGTACATCTTTCTACATTTTCGAGTAGTATTTCCCTCCAATATGAAGAAATGGGAATAAGGGATATTAATTGTATTGGAATTCTCTTACTTCTCTCACCATCCCTAACTCTTAAGGAGTTAATGAGCCTCCCTTCATGTATAAAGAATAACTACTATGTTCTCATGCAGATTTTTAAGAGAGGATAAGGGGTCTCATCACGAGCCATCTTACCATGATCATGAGGGTTTAACAAGTGACATGCCCACAATGGCCACCACACCAGGGTAATGACCTTCTCATCTACTTGAAGGACAGGAGGTCTCATCACGAGTCGGCCTGATCACTCTGTTGAAATCCTAGTGAATGACATTGTGACTATCTAGCCATCACACCGGCATAGTGACCTCCTTATAAATCTAAATGCTCGTGTTTCAAACTATGCTTACATGAAAATTTTCAAAAGAGGATAGGGGGTCTCATTACAAGCCAGCCTACCATGTTCATAAGAGCCTAGCAAGTGACATGCCCACAATGGCCACCATACCAGGGTAATGACCTTCTCAACTGCTTGAAGGACTGGAGGTCTCATCACGAGCCGGCCTGATCACTTTGCTATAGATGTGGTGAGTGGCACTATGGTTATCTGGCTATCATACCAGCATGGTGATATCTTCACAAAATTGGCAAGACAACTATTTTTACATAAGGATCCTGGCTCATTTTTGGATTAAAATAGCAACCCTGTCGAGGCTATGAACGCTTGCTGGCAGCAGTGGCTCTACTTATGGTATAAGAGTATGTTTCTTCAATATAAAAATACTCTTATCCTTCTATTCCATCCTTCTTCCATAAGCCACTACTCGAATTAGTGATGATTCTAAACTACCACATAAATAACTATAAGGGAGATATGCTTACATTTTTGAACCTCGGGATGATAGCGCCAATCATTACCTATCTCAGTCTTGCTTCCATCACACTTATCATTGAAGAAGTACATCATATCATAATAATATTTATACTATTCTCTCTCCCCCTATGGTCACTTCCACACGAGGTGCATTCATGTCAAACTTCCAAATCCGACCTTTACACTGCGTATGCTCATAATTACTCAATTACTCCTCACCCCCTAAAAATTTGAAAGCCACGACCTCCTCTCTCATGTACATGCCATGATTATTGAATCCTGACATTCCTCGTTCACATTCATGACTAGCCAGACCCTTCTTTTACTTGAGGACGTGGGCGCCCTTACTTCGAAGGAGGGGGTTTAATTAGTCATAAATTAGCAAGCATGCGAAAATCCTGCACAAATCCCGTTAGATATACCGATAAGACCAGAAGAGCATCCAAATTAAGGCATGAAGTTACCTTCACATGACCGCAATCGCTCTTTCTCTTGCATACAGCATTCATTCGAAATAACAAAGCTGAGAGATAATACAATCAAAAGAAAAAACACAGGGAAACATACCAACCATGGGAGGAAATTCTCTTCGGAATGAACCTTCAAACTTCTTGATTTTAGATGTAGCTAGCGCTACCCTCCAGTAAGCCGGATGGCTGAAAAATGTACACTGATTGCAGGGGTTTAATATAGAAGTAGAAATTCAATTTTTGCAAAACTTGCAAGAAGGGCACACCAGAATCAAGGGAAGAGTTATACCAGTCACAAAGGAGATTATTGCCAAAGTCTCTGGAATACCAGCAGAAGGAGGGAGATGGACAGAGAAACATCTCCTCTTGCGAGAGGCGGTTGCAGCATATCAGGATCCGGAAGAGCCATTGGAGTGAAAAGGAAAAGGGATTAGCCCTACCTGTCTACACCAACCATGGTAGGAACTGACGACATTCATCCAAAGATTAATTACATGTGACGGACGCCAAGACGTGGTAAAACCTCGTCAACTTAAACTTTTAGCTATACTTAAGCAAAATATTTTAGTTAACCTGCCTGCTTTCTTAAATTCCATATTGCATGACAATTTTGTTCAAATAAGAAGAGCTGAAAACCCCCAAGCAATTGTCAGTCACCACGGACTAATCAAACTAATCACCATACATGAGTTGGACAAGTAGCAGATAGCCTAGGACAATTTTTTTAACTTTGCCACATATATACTTGAGGAAAACCCTGGTGAAACCGAAGTTGAGCTCCCCAGGGTAAACATACCTAGAAGAAAAAGGACCCGCACCGCAACCTCAGAACCAAGCAGGCAAAAGCGGTCCAAAACACTTTAGGGAACCTCGGACTTCATAGTGGAGGCAGGGCCATCCTGTTTACTACCCTCAAGCCCTCAAAATGCACCCTTGCAGGACTACAAGGAAGAGATGGCTCGAGTCCTGGAACAAATGAGGGCATGCCATGAATCTACAAGCCTATCGGAAGCCGAAAAGCAAGAGGAACCTATAGACAAGTCTGACACTGCTAGAAGTTATAGCCATATCGAGGCCCTACCCTACCAAGAGGAATCGCAGGCCTTTGGGGCTCTGTCCCCTCTCGAAAATTGTGAGATAAATACTGAAGGGCAAGCAGGGGGGGAGTGGAATCAGAAAATCAGTCAGGAGACACTGTCCCTTTGGAGGAAAACACAAGCATAGAAACAGTTCCTTTAACACCTGAAGGTAGCATTGTCCCGCCCATTCAGGACCTTCATACAGAAGTAAACTCAGAAGCCCAAGTAGAAAACACCACCACAGGGCACCTTGAGGTTGGCAGTACCGTCCCTGAAAAAGAGAATGTTGCTCCTCCACCACCTGCTGAAATCGGGACAAGTGAGAGTACAGCTGAAAAGAAGATTAAGAAACTGAGCAGGACCTGCAAAAGATGGAAGAAAATGGTGAAGCACTTAAGGAAATAATTGAAGGAGGTAAATAAGGCCTCGAAGCCTAAGAAGGAATTAACCGCAGCCGAAACCCAAATAGAACCAAGCCCCAATATTTTAGACATTACCGAGGCTAGAATACAGATTGACCAAACAGATACTACTGAGGCTGGGATTCAGACTGACTTAGCAAGCACCATTGAAATCGAGCTAAAAAAATACACAGTGGACACTCTTGAAGCCTCTGTCCAAACTAGGCAAGAATTCACCGATGAAAAGGATACCCAAACGAATAAAACCCCTGCCTATGCCCCTCTAGTTGAAACAGCCGTCGATAAAAAATGGTATAACGAGTTAATCAGAACATAGTATGAGTTGGCTCAGTGCAAAAAGGAGGTAGTACCAGCACAAGAATATCAGGCACTACTAAATAAATTCACAAACCTTTCCACTGCAGAAGATGAAACATTTGCCCAGCTCATAGAGGAGCAGGCAAAGGTAAAAGGGGCACAAGAACAGGTGGAGAAGGCCAAGAAACAAATCACTATGATTTGTTCCTTGTATTATGATGCACTAACATGCAGGGCACTAGCCACCAACTACGCCATGTTCTTAACAGAATGATATTTGCTGCTGAAAATCAAGGTCGTTAGGGCAGGGAAGTCCACAACTTTCAAAACCATAGAAGAATTCGTCAACTTCTGCAATGAGCAAGATGAACAGGTCCAACATCTTTTATGTGAACTCTACATGCATATTTTATTTCTAGAAGAGGACACAGTCAGCAATCCTAGTCCCTTTATAGGGGATTTTCAGTTTCAAGCCTTCCTCTCATTTGCTAAAAATAATATTAGGTGGGCCAAAGCCTATAACATCTTCCAAAAGAGAGAGCATGTCTTAGATCTGTGGGTCAGAGGAGAGCCTACAAAACCCCTGCAACTATTTATCCAACACAAGAACTTCATGCAAAGGAAAGGTGTAAGGACCAGGCTGGGGCCCATCCATAAAGACATCATAGAAAATGGACGGGAATATTTTGAAGATATTCATGAGGCAGCCCTGGCATCAGCTAAACAAATATGGATGGCCTCCACCAACAGTGTAAAGAATAGGGAGCCATTTGGCTATAGAAATTTCAAGGCAGTTGCCTCCAGATTCCTCTCATATAGTAACCTGGTCTTCAGCATGGGTCCTGCATGGTTAAGATGTAGATATAGATGCCCTCTTATCTGGTTTCCTCCTGAGCGCTATGATCATGACTATGACTTTCTAGAAGGGTACACAGTCGTTTCCTTTGCAAGAATTAGACAAAAACAAGGTTTCAGAGCATACAAGGAAAAGGTCTACCCTGCCTACTCCTTAACACAGCTACATCTCAACCATATGTTTACACGAGGACCTGCAAATAGGTAAGCGGGGGAGTATGTTGGGCCAGAATCAAGGTATGTTTCCACCTATGATCCCTTCTAATTGTGACACGGTTTTGATAGTTCTCTCTCATTTTAAACAATAAAGATATAAGACGTTTATGAAAATTAGGGAAAGTGGGCTAACGACAAAAGGAAACGCTTTTATAACGGAAATTTGACTTATTTTATCTCTGTATGCAGGAAAACAGAGGAGTCGAACCAACGTTAAATGGAAGACAACCGGAAGACACGGACTCATGGAATATCAATAGCTTCCAGAAACTAACATAAGGCAGAAAGATAGATCCAAGCTCGAGAGCCCAAACGACAACCACGCACAGCGGGCTGTCGTCTGGAAAATACTAACTCACTGCATGAAAACACCTTTAAAAGGAACAATGATGAACTAGAAAAGACATGATTTTCCTTTTGTAATCAACGCTTCAAGACAGAACTGTTATATTGTATCCCTGTATTACATTTTTATTCAATAAAGAGTTTTGATGTTTTGAACAATCATCTTTTGAGTTTTTCATTGCGTTAGATATTCTGGTGGTCTAGGCCCATGATCCAGGTGGATATTGGTGGTCACCCGCCTATTCCACTTGGGGCCCCACCATTGTCTCTTTCAGTTTTTCAGTTTCGGAAAAACTTACTAATTTTAGCAGTTTTTGGAGTCCTGAACTTCCGGAGCCGTTTTGAGGCCCTAAACGACGTTTTTTGGGAAAACCGGGAGTAGCATGGATTCATGGACTGTTTTTTATCACTCAAAATTTGTATTCCTCGGATAGATATTTCTAACGAGGTATGGTTCGCGTAAAACGGAGATCGTATGCCAAAGTTACATCTCCAAGAAGTTGAAACACCAATTTACCCAAACGGGGCCCATAGTTTTGGCGCTTCATCTCCTAGGGTTAGGGTTTTGGATTTTTAGGATTTCCCATTATTTCTAAATAATAAATAGGCCCTCAAGCCTCATTGTAACTCAGTTCAAAGGCCTGTAGCTGCCACATCTCTTCTCAAAGATAGCTACCAGTGCCCTAGCTAGTTTTATTTCCATTCTATCTATAAGCAAATTTCAGTTCTTTGATAGTAATGAAATGAAGTGTTATTTCCGTTGCATCTTTGTATTTATGGTTATATGTTTATTCTATTGCACTCCTGCATAAATCCAGATCAGCCCAACCCCTGGGAGTTTCTTTGATAATTTTTGTGTTGTGCATTAATTACAGAATCAATATCTAGTTACCTAATGCAGTTGTAAATTACTGTTTCCACTCAATAAAGTTATAATTTTTCTTTCCTCGGAATAGTTTAGCATTCTTTCTTTCTGGTTTAGAATAATGTTTTACTTCATTCGTGCTTTCTAATTTTAATGCTTTATCGTTGTTAGACGTTTTCATTTTCTTCCAACACCTTTGGAGTCGATTTACGAATCGTAGAATAAATCACCGGTCAATGCTATTCATATTTACGGATTAGATTGTTCCCTCAATATGATAAGGCGTCCAATTCTTGATTAAGTACAATAGGATTTCAATTAGTTAGTTTGAAAAGAGAATTCCATTGCAAAATTATATAAGTAGTTGTTGATTCAATTTATTCAGGTTGTTGTTCAATTCACTTAAGTTGTTGTTCAATTCGGTAAGATTCATGTTCAATCCATCATTACGTTGTTCAATTATAGGTTTTTCCCCTTCAGATCTAGGTAGAGTAGTTAGCCACATTATGAAATTTTCACGTCTCTTTGAGTTGACTGAACTTTGAGAATTAGAGAATCCTTTTCATCAGCATCATAGAGTAGCTATCATTCGATCTCACTTGCATATATTGTGCTTACACTCTTGAAATAAAAATACTTACCCTGGGTTGACAATTGAATGAGAAGCTTAGAGGTTGCGTATAATAAGCCACCTTTGTGAACTGACAACTATCGCCAGTCCCATTGAAATTGAACCTGTGAAATGTTTAAACATCAATCCTAACCTGGATGCTGAACAAAACAGATTTCTGATACAACTGTTACAGAAATACAATAAAAGGCATTTGCATGGGACTATACGGATATGAAAGGAATCCATCCTGGCCTATGCACTCACCGCATTTACCTTAAAGAGGACTGCAAACCAGTTAGACAACCGCAACACCGAATGAACCCCACACTTAAGGAGATAGTGAAAGAAGAATTGAAAAAACTCCTTAATGCTAATTTCATCTACCCCATTTCTGATAGCCAGTGGGTGTCTCCACTTGTCATAGTTCCGAAAAAGAATGGAAAATGGAGAGTCTGTTTTGACTATAGAGAGCTTAACAAGGCCACTCAAAAGGATCGTTTTCCTTTACCATTCATTGATCAGGTCTTGGATACTCTTTCTGGAAAAAAATTATTTTCATTTCTAGATGGGTTTAGTGGCTATAATCAAATACAGATTTCCCCGGAAGACCAAGACAGGACAACCTTCACTTGCCCATGGGGTACTTTTGCATACAAAGTCCTTCCCTTTGGCCTCTATAATGCACCAGCAACCTTTCAGAGGGAAATATTGGGTATTTTTTCTGATCTTTTGAATGACTGCCTTGAAATATTTATGGATGATTTTAAACCCTACGGGGATTCCTTTGAGACAACATTAACTAACTTGGAAAAAGTGTTGGAATTTTGTGAACAAACTAATGTTGCTATGAGCACGGAGAAATTCCACATGATGTTGACCGAGGGAATTGTGTTGGGACATTTCATTTCAGCAGATGGAATCAAGGTAGATCCTGCAAAAATTGAGGTAATCTTGAAAATCCCGACCCCTAAGACTCCAAAAGACGTACATAGTTTTTTAGGACATGCAGGATACTATAGGAGATTTATATAGAACTTTTCAAAGACTACATCTCCTCTATTTTCATTACTCATGAAAGATGTGGAATTTTTGTGGATAGGGAAGTGTGAGCAAGCCTTTTTAAAGTTGAAAAACTGTGTAATAGCAACACCTGTTTTACAAGGACCAAACTGGGAATTGCTATTTCATATTGCTATGGACACATCTGACATAGCTATGGGTTCTGTTCTAGGGCAACTGGAGGAGAAGAAACCTTGTGCCATTTATTGCATCAGTAAGAACTTAACTCCAACAGAACTCAACTACATTGTTACTGAGAAGGAATTGCTAGCAACAGTGCATGCTATCAACAAATTCCGACACTACATCACCGAGTACCAAGTATTTGTACACACTGAACATGCTGCACTTCAATTTTTGATGAACAAACCCGTTACTAATGGTAGAGCTACAAGGTGGTTATTGTTGTTACAAGAATTTGATATTACTATTTTAGATAAACCTAGAAAATATAATGTAGTTGTTGATTTTGTTTCTAGATTAACTATAAGTGATGACTGCACTACCACTGAGGATTCCTTTCCAGATGAATATCTTTTTACCATCTCTACTCACTCATCATGGTATGCAGATATAGCAATTTACCTTGCTGCGGGAAAATTCCCACACCAATTTTATTCCAAGGAAATGAGGAAGATTATACAACAGAGTGCTACCTACTCCTGGATAGAAGGCAATCTCTATCACATCGGGCCAGATTTTCAGATTAGGCGATGTGTTAGAGAAGATGAGGTATTTGATATCTTGAAGGCTTGTCATGAGGAACCTTGTGGAGGACACTTCGATGACAAGAGGACAAGACATAAAGTACTCTCAATGGGGTACTAATGGCCAACTATATTCCAGGATGCCAAGAAGTTTGTGAAAGGATGTGATAGCTGCCAAAGGATGGGCCAGCCTCTGAAATTAGATGAGATGTCATTACAGCCTCAGATAGTTATAGAACCATTTGAGAAATGGGCCCTAGACTTTGTGGGGCCAATTAATCCTTCATCACAGCAAAAATCATACATATTTGTATGCATCGATTATGTCACAAAATGGGTTTAATCAAAGGCACTAACTAGAGCAATAGAGCAAGCTATTTCAAACTTCCTGTTTGAAGATATTTTTGTTCGCTTCGGGATACCCAAAGAGATAGTGATAGATGGGGGGCCTCAGTTCACATATCATTTGATCGAGAAGCTGGTTGAAAAGTATGGAATTCATCACAGAATCACTTCACCATACCACCCACAAGTAAATGGTGAAGTGGAAAGCACCAATAAAGTTATTGAGGAAATATTAACAAAGACAGTAGCCAGCCATTGAATAAACTGGACCGAGAAACTTCCAAAGGTACTATGGGCTTATAGGACAACATGAAGGAATAATATAGGCTTCTCACCATATGAATTGGTGTATAGTAAGAATCCTCTATTCCCCATAGTGTTTGAAATAAATACATTAAGAACATCATTGCATGTCGATCTGGATTTGAGAACGGCACAGACACAAACATTGAACCAGCTCAATGAGTTGGAAGAGAAACGGCTGGCTGCTATTCAACAGACAGAGATCATTCAGCAGCAAAGAGCTAGATGGCATGGTGGGTTTATTAAGAAGAAAAAGTTCTAGAAAGGAGATTGGGCTCTTTTGTATGAATCAAGGTTCAAAGATTTCAAAGGCAAGCTCTACACCAGACGGCTAGGTCCTTACAAAGTGGACACAGTCTTTGATAATGGGACTGTAAAATTGGTCACCATCGACAGTGCTAAGACACCGTTACTGGTTAATGGGCATCGTTTAAGGTTATATCATCAACCCACTTCGAAGGAATCATTTGTCAACATTGTCGCGGACTCTGATCTTCATGTTATGACAACGGGGGAACATTCTCCTATGTAGCCTAAAAATTGAAATTCCAATAAGTGCAGCAGTTGAAAACCATCCTTGTGGTAGTTGTTACACCTGTTTAAAATATATATATATATATATATATATATATATATATATATATATATATATATATATATATATATATATATATATAATAAAAAGAAAATAAAACAAAAATAATAAATCTAACTGTGAAAACCCCTTTCCGGGGCATAGTCAGACTGTTGGTAACAGCTAAAAACCACTCTTGTGGCAGCTGTTACACCCATATTTTTCTCCTCGAAACATCATCTTCCATTCCTGATCCATTTTATAAGATGATGGTATTCGTTTAATTTTCTTTTCTGTACCAATTTATCCTAATTATTATATTTTTTTGAAGAATAATCTAAGGGTTGTCTTGGTTGTTACACATGTAACAGTCGACACCCATGAACACTATTTCTTATGTTTCATCCCATAACAAAAATAATCATGCCATCCAAACGAAAAAACACAAGCGTTGCAAGAAGAACGCCGAAAATTCGAAATTTTCCTCCACGTCACCTTAGTTATGTCATTCAAAAGGTAACGTTATCATTTATGGTTTAGTGATTATTGGCAGAAGTAATGATATTCCCATGAAAGTCGTGGGCGGCCATCACCATTAAGGCAGAGGAGGGATATGTCTTGAAATAATTGCAAAAATATGTATTCATAAACCTATATCAAATCCGCATGCACCCAATTAATAACACAAATGTCAATGATGACTAAATCTAGTTGGAAAAGAGTGTTTGTACTAGAACCCATTACTTTCCATAACGAGACATTTATGAATATTAGTGTGAGGTACGATTCGATAATCTGTAAAATATATCACCTCCCATCAACCTCCTCGACTAAAACCTTGTATCCTCATTGCAAACTCATCAATTGGGATAAGCAGAGACGTCGAGAAGTAGTGAGCAGTGCAGTGATATTACAGTGGGGTTGAGCAGCAAGAAGCAAATTCAGAAACAAACAAAAATATGGGTGGATCCGTGGTCAGGCATGAGCCAAATTCTATGGCTGCCTTGCAGAATTTCCCAGAATCCTACCAGATATTCAGAGATGCCGGATGGATTGAGTATTTCCAGAAGCTAGAAGGCTCGGACAAGGCGATGGCAATCGAATTCGATCAGAATTTTAACAACAATCAAACCCTAGTTAGGGGCCTGCAAGTTGAGGTGACTGAAGAGGTAATTGCCCGGGTAAATACATTGCTATTAGAGGGACAGAGGTAGTTTAATAGAAAAATCAATGACCCATCCTTGAAAGAAGACTTCCTAGAAGGAGAAGAAATATTGGAGAAGAAAGGGAGAGGAATTGACAGGTTGTCGCTTCCTCGACCTTAGGCAAATGTCGCCCTGGGTTTAATTAAATATATCACTTGTGAGGGAAGATCCACAATAGTGTTTAAATATCACTTTCCTCTAATTAATCACCTTCGGCACCAACAAAAGATTAATCTTCCATTCTACTTGTTAGGGAACATCAAGCATATGGCAGCAGCAGTAAAGACAACAGCACACTCGAAATCATGTGTGAACAATCATGGACTCATCAAATTAATCATGTTGGATTCCCTAGGACAGCAATGAAAAAATTGGGAAGAATTCAAGTGAAAGAGGCCAAGGACAAGCCGAGGGAAACAGACCACGACTTCAGGAGGAAGTCAGGCAGAAGTGGAAACCCATACTCGGCCTGCCAAAGTCAGAATTGGGAAAGAACCTACTGATGAACCTATTGGGGATAGATGGCCAAATCAGAGAGTGAAATTCAGCATACCTGTAGAACCTTTGCCTACGACCAGAAAGCAGACAAAAGCAGAAGTATTAGAAGAAGAAAGGCAACCCTCCTCACCAGGTAAGGACGAAACTCATGTCCTGTTTTTAGAACTCCAAAATCAAAGAAAGGAAAATGAAGAATTGAAGCGAAAATTATCTGAGGGGAAGAAAATCTTGGTGTCTGTATGGAAGACATGTTTTCAAGAACTAACAAAAGCGGGATATAAGGTCCGTAGAGAAAACATCAACCCAATGGAAACAGAAACAGAATGGCAGGAGGCTGTTACACAAGAACCTGCTAAGGATACTGTTGTTACACAAGAACCAGCAGTTAAATCAGATCCTCCTGTAATAATTGACCTAGAATCTGACACACAAGAACCTATGGAGGCCACTCCTATTGTAGAAGAAACAATAATAGACACAGAGGCTACTCTAGGTGGAAACGAAGGGGCTGACACACAAGAACCCACCGAGGAAATTGATGTTACACAAGAACCAGCAGCAAAGGTGGAATAGACCCATTTAGCAGAGGTTGTTACACCCATTATTGATGTGGAAATTGAATGCAGAAGAACATCGGGTCCCATCTCAGGATGGAGTTCTGAGAAAATCTTGTTAATTTCTGAATTACAAAAGTGGAAACAGGAAGTAATATCCCTTCAAGAGGGAACGATTCTGCTGAAAGAACATTGGAGAGAGATAAACACCTTATATGAAAGATGGATAAAAGAAGAGTTGAAGAAAGGATGGGAGAATTATAAGAAGAAGGAAGCTCTGAAGAAATAGGAGGAAGAGTTGCTGATGTTACAGCAGCAAATTCGGGATCTTACCATAGAAAAGCAAAAACTTCACGATCTCGCCTTCAATTTGCTATGGTGCAGGCGACCTTCCCCATCTTATCCTATTTTTCTATGGGAAAGTTACTTCCTATTCCAGATGAAATACGTTATGGAGGATAGAACATATTTATGTTCTTCCACTCTTACATTTTTAGATGTGTTTCGTGCCTCTGATTTCAATAAGCAAGGCCTGCTATGTGATTTATTCTTACACAATATCATTTGTGAGCATGTGAGTATGCAGATGGTTGTGACAGTATTCTCTTATATGGAGGATATTCAGTTGCGAGCTTTTGTGTCCTTCATGAAGAATCATATTTAGTAGCATTTGGCCATAAAATCTATGGATGCTAATGAGGAGAAGATGGCATTATGGGTCTGGGAAGAGCCGAGACGAGCTGCCGAGTTATGGCGAGAATTTAGGAGAATGTTGAGTACTCCTAGGATAAAGGAATCAGCTGCCACTTACAGAAGAAGGATTGTGAACTTCTACCTCAATCAGTTCTCAATGATGAAGAGTCGAGCCTTGACTGGGTGCTTGAAATGCACAAAAGCTAGAAGTGTTGAGCTACTGAAGGGGGACCCATTCTCATTCCAGAATTTCGTGGTGGTTTTTACACATGTACCAACGTATGCACATTTTGTATAATCCCTTGGTGCTTTGTGGCTTGGATTGAGATTCAAGTTTCCTTTTATCTGGCTGCTAATTGAGGATTATCAGAGTAATTACAAATTGAGTACGTATGATTCATAGTCTTTGGTACGGAAGTTGATGGAAAATCAGGGGTACAGGTCTATAGATAAAGATATAGCTGATGCTTATGATCTCACCAACCTGCACTGGAGATATTCCCATGAGAGATGAGTTTGCATGAGGACGTGAAAGTGTTTCAGTTGGGGGGAGATGTTGGGTGCCAGTTTTGCACACTTTTTCTACATTTGTTTTCCCTATTTTGCCTCATGACTATAACCAATGGGACTATCTTTGCCTCTTTTTCCTACACTTCTATCCTAACTTGTGTTGTTTCACCTTATTTTCATTACTTTGTCGTTTCATCAATTATTATGATATACCATACCTTTTTTAGGACTAATTGAGGATGAATGTTTGGAGAAGATCTATGGTCTTTACGTTGTCTTTCCAGATGTCATTTGTAGCACCAAAGATCTCGAGCATGAGGTACACAGGAGCAGTTAAGGGTGTGATATTACAGTGAAATTTTTACACCATAATGTTGTTACACTTTGTTGTTACAGACCCACCGACAAACTGCTATTACACTCTATTGTTACAGACCCATTGGCAAACTGCTAATACAATTGTATCGCTAACTGGATCTCGTCAACTCCTGTTGCTGACCTATCCTTTAGCTGTTACGTTACAGTTGTGATTTTATTGTGATAGTTTTAGAAGTTGTTTAGCATTGTATTTTTGGACAGTAGCCTATGGGCTGTTTTGATTGTAATATATAATTTTTTGGTCAAGCTTTTATTAAGAAGTGGTTATAACAATATGTATTCTATTTCGATTAGCATGAGAATCATAAGATTCTCATGACTGATCTATCCCTTGATTCTTTGAGATGTAATCACTATATATCTCTCGGCCCTAGAGGTCGAAAGGTTAGCAGAGAACAACATTATTTTGGCTCTGTAATTTTTCTCATATTAATAAATATTATCCTGTTATTGTTGTTACATGTGTTATTCAATTTAGTTTCTGTTAAGTTCTTTCTCTACCTGTGCCCTGCTAGGGAGGAAGGGCCCTCCTTCTTAGCAGGGATTGCAGTGATTAAGGTAGTTGTGTATATGTTTTTTTATTTCAGTTTATATATCAGTATAGGTGTCATTTTTGTTGTTTTAGCTGTCAATATATCTGCTTCAATTTCAGTATTTTGTATGTTGTTACACATATGAGATTAGAGACACCAACTGGATAATTATTGTGTGGCGCGCTAGAGAAGATTAATTGAAGTGTGATTACAGTGTTGTAGATCATTTTATTTCTGCATGAGTAATTTACTTCCAGCATTTACTTCAGAAATGATTTCTTTTAATTGGAATTGCTTCTGTTTGAGTGTATCGGCACAGAAGTGCAACTGTCATTGAAATAAAATACGTCCTTGGATTGATAATTTATGTGTATTTTTTAGTCATTCAATAGTGATTAATACAACCCAATACCTATTTTAAGAAAACAGCATGATTATCTTTATGTAGTTTTGGATAGATTCAGTAAAATGTGTATACTTATGCCATGTAAGAAAACCATTACTGTTGAACAAATTGCTGAACTTTATTTTCAACATGTATGGGTTCATTATGGTTTACAAACTTCTATTGTTAGTGATAGGGATTCCAAGTTCATCGGGAATTTTTGGTCCAATATTTGGAAGATGATGGACACCAAGTTGAAAAAGAGTACTGCTTTTCATCCGCAAACTAATGGCTAAACCGAGGTAGTGAACAGAAACGTTGTGCATCTATTGAGAGGATATTGCAGAAAACATCCCAAGTTGTGGGATGAACAACTACATTACATTTAGCATGCTTACAATCAGGCCAAGCACTCTTCTACAAGTACTTCACCTTTTGAAGCATGTTTTGGGTATTTTCCGAAATCGCCATTAGACTTCATCTTTGAGAAGGATGTTGCAATTTATGGGCATAGTGATATTGACAAAGCTCGAAAGTTCATTGAGAAAATTCAGATTATTCATCAACAAGTTCAAGACTAGCTTGAGAAGAGTTAAAGCAAGTACAAGGAGAGGCATGACAAACATAGAGTTGATCACAAGCTTCAACAAGGAGATGAAGTATGGTTGCACATAAGCAAAGAAAGGATGCAAGGAGAAGGTAAAAAGCTCAATCCCATTCGTTATGGTCCATTTAAGATCATTAAGCAAGTTGGTAATAATTCATTTCAACTTGACTTGCCTTCATATATGCAAATGTATTTCATTGTCAATGTGGAGAATTTACGTTTGTATGAGCCTCCTTTGATTGATGATCAAGGGAGTGATATTCAGCTGCCATCTATAGAAATTTTTTCACCAGAATTTCTGGACGAGCTCAAGGAGGATTCCATCCTTGACATGAGGACATGCACTTCTAAGAGAGGAAGTGTCGATTATCTTCGAATTGGGCTCAAGGGCAACAAACCAAGTAAGGAAAGATGGATGGAAGTGGAAAAGGTAAGGGAGTTGTACCCTCATCTTCTGAAGAGATAATTAAAGTATTTTGGGGTCCAAAAGCTTCCCAATGGGGATGTGTTATCAGGATATCATGTGTTATGCTCAAAATTTAAAGTGCTCGAAACAAAACCGAACCTGAGCGACCGGAAAGGTCTCATCGTTGTGATTCTGGCACCGCAGATGGTTCAAAAAACCAATGTCATATGAGGAAGATATCGTGTTTTGTCTGTTTTCCCAAACAAAAAAAATTTTGTGACTGGGATGCCCAGTCAGCATGCAGGAATAGTCAGCAGGTGTATTCCAAGAATATTCCATTTTCCTAAGTTAAATGGATTTCGCCACATGGCATGTTGTGGGTCATTGATTTTAGTGTTACGAAGATGTGTTTTTGACCGTTGATGGTTTTGTTCTGGATCGTCATATGAGCGACACGTGGCAAGCACGGAGGCCACCATGTGTCCTCAGGATAAGGTGGTAAAATTTTGTTGGAGTCAGCGGGGGTCCACCCCGTAACCTCCTGCCCACCGCAAAGACCTCCGACCAGTCTGCCTACGACTTGTTACTTAACCCTATAGGGCCTCCGCATTGATTTATGGTTTAAGAGTTTTACATATGGGGGGAGGGACCGCCATCAGTCCCAACCTGCTGGCGGCCCCATAGCAATGGTCACATGGTATATGAAAACCCCACAACATTTAACTTAACTGTGGCAACAAACCTTAACACCCGTCGACGGTTCGTTCACATGCCACGGTAACATCTAAAGGTTGCAGTTTACGGTTTCATTTGGGTGGCTATACCGGCAGAGTATTGAATACCTGTCACATGAATTTAATACGACGGTTAATGTGATGGTTTACAGAACCTTAACACTCCGAGTTCCATGCCACCAATGCGGAGTTTATTCCAATGGTTAATGCAGAGATAACGGCGGGGGGTCGATATGTGACCACCCCGCCCAAACTTTTTATGCCTATCCAAATGGTCTTTTCGGCGAAGACTGTAGAAGCGCCCTAATTTTAGGGTTTTTACTAAATTTAACTTCAATTAAGTTCCAGTCTCCACTTTTAGGGGAGCTTTTCTAGCTGACATTGGGAAAAATGCATTGGGAGGTCAATCTTCAACCAATTTGGGTGAAACAAGAGTCTACCTAGACTAATTTGAGATTATGGAGCCATTGGTGCAGAGAAAACAGCCATTAGAGGCCTGTAAACACATGTAATTTGAAATTTTGAGCATAATGACAAAGAGGGACATGCCATTGGGAGTTGGATCAGCAGATGTAGCCCGGGAGGGGTGAACTGCTTCATCATGCCTACTGTGTAAAAATTATCTGTGATTTTATTTCTCTGTTATACACTATTGTATGGTGTTTTTAAGGCTTATTTTCATGCTTAAAGTTCACAAATTCATCTATGTTTCATGGTTAAAACACTCATTCCTTAAGCAAACAAATGGAGACAAATTGTACATGTTTTTATTACTAAAAGGACACTTAGCATAGCAGAACTAATACACTCCTTTCAGATCAATATTCCATTCCATATTTATTCAAAATTTGCTTGAGGTACTTGGTTTGTGAGAGAAAGATACCATTATTTGTTTGTTGAAATTGAAGACCAGCAAATTATATTAGTTCACCAAGTAGAGACATCTCCAATTACGGTTGTATAATAGAAAAGAAAATTCTCCACTCATAGATTCTACATTACTTCCAAATATGATGTCATCTACATAGCCAACAACTATGAAAAGTTTTCCTTTATGGTATTTTATATATAGGTTTCCATCTGCAGACCCTTTTGTGAATCCTTGTTCTTAAAGATATCTGACAAGATGATAATACCATGCACGTGGAGCTTGTTCTAATCCATACAAAGCCTTCTTAAGTTTGAAAAAAATATTTCTATCATTTCATACAATGAAGCTTCAAGTTGTTCAATATAAACATTTTCTTCTAGATCACCATTTAGAAATGATAATTTAACATGTGTTTGAAATACTTTGAAGTTACAAAAGCTTAAAAATGCAAGAAACATTCTTGTTTCCTCAAGCCTTGCTACTCGTGCAATTGTTTCTTCAAAGTATATTCCTTTGTGTTGAGCATAACCTTTACATACAAGTATTTCTTTGCTTCTAATTACTTCTCCATTTTCATTTGATTTTGTTTGAACGCCCATTTTGTCCCAATAACATTTTTGTCAAGAGGTCTTGGTACTAATTCCCATGTATGGTTCTTTTTTATTTGATCAAGTTCTTCATTGATTGACATAATCCAACATTAATTTTTTCTTTCTTGGTTTACATTTTGAGTTTTGATTGTGGATAGTAAGGCTAGGTAACTAGAATTTCCAAAATGGGTTCATCTAGTTTGTAGTCCATCTTCTTTTTCACCTAGGATTTAATATTCTGGGTGATTTTTCTGTACATACCTTGAAGGAGTATTTTCTGATGTTTTTGTGTTTTAATTTCCTACTGATGATGCTTTGCTAATTCCTTCTCTTACAAACTTTTGAATTGTAGTAGGAACATGTTCATCTTACGTTTGTTTTTCCCTTTAGGTACTTGTTGATGCTTCATCAATCACAAAATCTATCCATTGACAAGTATTTTGAAGTATTTTATTATATAATTTATATCTTTTCCTTCTAGAGGAGTATCCAAGGAGGATTCCTTCATTAGCTCCATATTCAATCTTTTCAAGCTTATTGTTAGTATGAAATATTAACACAAGTGTACGAAAAGAGATCACTTTAGCTGCACATGACAAACAACCCTAACAACAAAAGTGGTTATTTAACTTCTTAGATCTGCAATAGACGGTAAAAACAAATGCAAAATAAACTCATATCTATGCAAGTAAAGTAGTGAAACAGCAAAATGAAATAAGAGTTTCTCCAAAATATCTAATGGACAAGACAAGAATTATAAATAATTTTTTTTATTATGTAACACCTGGGAAGAGAACTGATAAAGTCCCCCTCAATGGAATGGGTTCTTGGATTTCCTCAAATGCTTCATCTTTAGAGTTTCTCTCTCAATGATTGTAGAATACCCAAGATGTGTAGAACTCAAAGGGAGCTCAATAAGAAAAAGAGAATAAAAATAATCAAAGATAGACAATGATAAGAGGATCAAAGTCTGACCAAGATAAAAGGATAAAAGGTAAGAAATGAATGGAACACCCTTGTATTTATAACAAAATATTGAGTTATCCATGATAATGGTGCATAATAAAATATTATTAACCAAAATCTAGATCTAGCTACTTGGAATATTTTATTATATTTTGTTGGAGGGAAAAGGAATTTAAATTGGCTAAATCCCTTTATTTAGAAATAATAAACAAATAAAATATTTATTTATCATTTCGAGGATGAGTTCAAGGAATAATTAAACAAATAATGATTTATTTTATTATTCCTAAATGTTTTAGTCAAATTTAACAAGGAATATTAATTAAATAATGATTTAATTAGCTATTCCTAGAGAATAATAAGATAAATAATGATTTATCTAATTATTTCTCATTGTTTGGGTTAAATATGACCATGAATATATTTAAAAAAAGGTTTAATTAATTATTCCTAAAGGAAAATCAAATAAATAAGGATTTTTTTAAATATTCCTCATGGAGTTTTCTATTTTGGACAAGAAATAACTTAATAAACTATGGTTTATTAAATTATTTCTTAGTGAAAGCAATTTTACTATGGTAAAATTGGTCTTACATGGTGTATTTCGATCCATCTAATTTTACATGGTTATATGACCAAAAATTGGTGTAACATCGCATGACCGAAGTACGTTGTAAGAACACAATCACTAGACATCGAAGGGGAGTCATAGAGAGAGATATACCTAGGTGAAGTGAAGCATGAGAGGATAATAACCCTGAGGGGCAAGACCA
Organism: Pinus albicaulis; assembly: GCA_034641835.2. Taxonomy (NCBI): domain Eukaryota; kingdom Viridiplantae; phylum Streptophyta; class Pinopsida; order Pinales; family Pinaceae; genus Pinus; species Pinus albicaulis. The sequence continues at coordinate 108,852,978 of CM076574.1, forward strand.
ACAACCGTAAGTCTCCTTTAATGGTTGAATACCTATATACAATGAGGCGAGGGAGGCATACCTATTCCCGTCGATATAACAAAGTACAAAGAATAATTGTTTGCTAGTAAAATGAAACTGAGCTATAAAGTACATGATATGTTGGCATAAACATGGGCCAGACAAAAACATAATGAATCCCACATACATATGGTGCCTGGAACAACAACCATGACCGAATACAATAATATTTGAGTACATGAGATCTAATAACAACTAGAGAAACCTTGATAAACAGGAAAGGGCTCCGAAAATATAAATGGATCATATAAGTGATACATGCATGCTAGAGGCACTACAAGAGGATGGGGCCAAACCCATGAAATCTGTGGAGCTGCATATGAGGTTGTAGAAGAGAATGGGGTCATCCAGGCATGTGGGGGGCTACCTCAAGGGCCACCCCCTCATGAGGTCTAAAACATCTCACACACACCCAGAAATCACTGGATCAATCTGTTGGATCGTCGAACTATCGATTATACCAACCTTGATCATGCTGAAGTGGAGCAGATGAGAAATAATCAATTCAAAGGGAAATAAGGAATCCCTTTGCTTGATCTGACTCACTGAACAATGATGGAAGCTGGAACCAAGATACACCGCCCTCTAGACCTGTCTTCTGGAATAAATGTGTTGATGTTGAGAGAAGGAGGTCCGCCATAGGTGAGGCAATGAGGGTCCTCAACTAAGGCACAAGGGAATATAGTAGAGTGACTGATGGACTCACACCAGGGATGATGATGGAACGGTGGGATACTGAGTACCAAATGGACGACTTCCCTTGTCAGAACATAAAAAGCATGGATGACCTAGCAACTCCTGACTCGACTCCTAAGGGGATGGGGGACAGTGGGACTAGAGGACAAAACAGGCTACACAAGAGGGGGAAAAGCATGAATGGATGGAATATTGTGACGGGAGGATACAAGCTAGTATCAAAATTCATTGCAAGAAGGTCGAAGCCAATTTTGAGTGAAATCATCGTAGAGGAGAAGTTTGGGTTTCTACAAAAAATCTAAATTCAAAGTATATTTGGAACAAAAATCCCTACTCTCCATTGCAAACGGTAGACAACCAATATTGGCTATAAAACTATATCTATTTTTCAAAGCACACAATAAATAAATTAGATCCTTGTAAAAATCCTCCCCAACCAGATGGGAATTGACGTTCCAATGGTCAATTGGATAATAAGATTTCCTTAGTAAGTTTCTTTCACATTTCTCATCAACGATTTCTCGTAAATTTATTTTAGAGCCTTGATAGGGATTATGTTTATATAGAACTGAATCAATGAGAAGATGAGCTCTCTAAGGTAGCTTTGGTTCTTCCTAGTGGAATCTTCCCCCAGATAGAGTGAATCAGTGGTCAAGTCAAAAATGATATGGCCCAGAATTTTTATGGTAAGGATCTTATAACATGGATACTAAAAATGGAGGAATATTTTGATATACAGGATGTGCAACCTTCACAAAAGGTACCACTAGTAAAAAATGGGATATTAGTGACTACGAGACTAAAAACGTTAGTCGCCACAATTATTTCAAATGAGTTACTACTAAATCTAAGCATTTTTAACTAAATCAAATAAAAAATACTAACTTAAATCACTAATTTAGTCTAGGGATAAAATATACGACTAGATAATAAGAGACTCAACTAAAAACAACTAACTTAAATGACTAATTTAGTCTAGGACTAAACTATATGACTAGATAATAAGTGAAAAAATTAAAATGATTAATATAAATGACTACTATAGTCCAAGGATAAAAATATGACCAAATAACAAGTACAAAAGGTATATGAATTAGTCATTTATGCTAGTCATTTTTAATTTTGTCACTTCGGAAATGGAAAATTGAAGATTTGAGACTAAAGTGTTACATTTCACTAAATTTTAACACTGAAAAATCCATATACAATATTAAAATTTAGAGATAAAGAGGTCTATGAATCCATCTATAATGTTAAAATTTAAAAAACCCTTATTCATTTTCAATGTTAAAATTTAAATTGATAAATTAAATGACCCCTTAAAAAGTTCTATGAATCCAGCTATAATGCTAAAATTATAACAATTATATACTATATAAAATATAAATTTACCCTGCATAATAGTTCTATACTCTCTTTGCAAAACATTACAAGGGAAAAATGTTTGAAACTGAAAAGTTTTTAAGCGCTAATAATAACACAAAAGTTTTATATGCTCTTTCGAAAAAATTACGAGGGAAAAATGTGTGGAGATTCAACAAGAAATTTTTGGCACCCATGATCTTAGTGAAAATTAAGCACCTACCCTAGGGTGGGGCACACAGGCTATTTTTAAGTGCATGTTTATTTTTATTATGCCTTAATTTAGATGGACATTAAATTGTAATATATTCTCAATGTGGACTTGAAATAGTTAACTGAAGTGGAAAATCAGTTAGCTAAGTGAATTTTGAGTTAGAGGTTGGTTGGTGGGACATGCAGAATAATTCTAGTTGTAACAGGGTGATTCTCGTTATAACAGAGTTTGAAGTGCAGTGGTGCATGAGTTGGTGCAAGTTGTAAATATTTTAACTCAGTTAAGTGAGTTAAACTCAGTTTTGCTAGTTGTAAGTGAAGATACACTAGTGAGAGATCTAATGAATTAAATATTAATTAATTCACAATCAGTGATCTCAAATGCAACTGAGGATTTACTAATATTAGATGCATTCATGTCAGATCCAGTGGAGACCCGGTTGAGTTCTAGGCGAAAGGGAAGTTGACTATCAGTTGTGACATTATCTACTTGCACACATGCAAGTAAACACACATTGGATGTGCCCATTGTTATCACTCAGATTGAACCTCAGGTTGAGAGAGGCAATTTTGAGGTAACCTCAAACCACACATAGCCAAGTAGCTAACCCTACTAGGCCAACAAAGGGCTCTCTCCGTATGGATCACAGCCAAGATGACTGAGGAAAGAGGATTTTAGGCTAGGTATAGTAGCTCAGGGTTTTAATTTTGATTATGTAGGGTTTTGCTGGATCAGTAGGAGTCAAATAGCTAGGGCAAGAAAATTAGGTCAAAATTGGCAGGGGTTCTAAGGGGTAATTTAGGTAGAAGGTTTGACATTCAAAGTATTATTATGTTGAGGTGAAGAGATCGGTGAAAATTTAGGAAGAGAATATGAGATGAATTCTCCCTAAACTGAAGAAAATAAACAAATTATGCTAAATTCCCCAAAATAGAGCATGAAACATGAATTTTGCCTTTCAACTTGAAATTAAGCATATCATAGACATAAAATTGATTTATGAGCTTACAATACATTCATACAAATGATCACAAAGAAGAAACTATGTCAAACATTGCATACCACATGGATCCCAAAGAAATAGCTGCAAATTTATCATTAATGTCCAAGCCAAACTGATACAAAATTGTGTCCTTGAGATGCCAAAGCTCCAAGTGAATCCGACCAAAAATGACTGAGAAAATACATCAAATAGACCTCAAAACCACTCTCCCTAGCCTGAGGGAGTCGAATCCATGGGATAGGGATCAGTTTCACCTACTCCCAAACCAGAATCTGAAGACGAGGAAAACTCAACAATTTGCCTCTAAAAGAGAGGAAATTGATTCGTTTGACCTCTAGAAGACTTATCTGATGCATCTACCCTAGATGAAAGTCAAAACATGACATTTACATTCACCTTGACCATTTACAATAGTAATTTTCTCATTTTCCCAAGTAAAAATTCAAAAATTCAAATTTTTGCTAAAGATGATGAAAACTTCATTTTCCTAGTAAACGCGCAGCGCCATGACAGAAAAAATAGCATGTCTTGCAAGCAACTTTTGGAGGCCTTCCCGATGTCTAAATTAGCTCCATGATAGCTCATTGGAAATATCTCTAAGTCTAGTTTCCAAATATGCCTCCAATTTCCAAAATGGTGTCCATCTGCCATGTAAAAAACCTGTTCTCCCAAGACTGGTAAATGCGCAGCGCCAAGGTCAAAAAGGAGGCAGAAACATGAAAAATTGGTGGTTTTTTGCACTTTTGAGGGACCAGTTCTCCTCCCAGTTTTCTGAAAATTTCTAGGGTTGATGTCTTCATCATTCTTAACATGATGGTGGTGGCCATTTCTCCATTGGAGGGTCCAAAAAAGAGCACAGCGCCAGTGGCGCTGCGCATTTGGTAGAATTTATGTGTGTCAAAATTGCCAAAAAACCAAAATTTGCACTAAAGTGCCAAATGTGCCAAAATTTATCCAAAATTGTGAGGTTACTCACTGATCAAGGGTTGGAGGCATGAAGAGACACCTCGGAAAGTATGTCGAACCTATTCTTCTCCTTTTTCTTGGTCAAAGCTTGCATTTTTGCATGGGCTCGTTTCAGCTTGGCCCTTGCAATCTTGTTTCTCATGGCATAGTGCTTTGCCATTTTCCTCTGAATATCTTTATCCTTCTTGGCTTTCTCTAGTAAACCATCCAGATGCAAGTTGGCTCTATCAGCCATGATTCTCTATCTTTACTAATCTCAAGGGCAAGCAGCTCACTTGGAGTGAACTGCTCTGCCAACTCAACCTCTTTCTGTCTTTCACGGTCTAGAGCTCTCTTAAGCCCTATTGTCTTTGGTCTCTGTCTTGGAGGTTGACCCTCCTCACCATAAATCTCACCAAATATATCCAAGGTCTCCTCCAACAAGGATTTAGCCTTCCCTGCCTCTTTTTGAGCTTTGATGGTCCTGACCTCGCTGATGATCTGCTTGGTCTTCAGCTATTGATTTTCCTGCTCAAGAAAGTCAATCACATACTGTGCTCTGTCAAGATTAGCTTGAAGCTCACTAATCTTTTCTTCCTTTCTTCTGATCACTACACTAGCGAATCTATCCTCATCCTCCTCATCAATTTCAATCAACTGAAACTCCTGCTCAGTTTCATGTTTGTCCTCCTGCTCATCAATGGTAGACTCTGTAGCCTTTTCCTTACCTTTGTCTACCTACTATGTTGATGAAGAAGGCATGGCCCCTTTCACACCATGTGAAGAAAACACATGCATGTGGCCTCTCTGATATTTATTGGGGAATGGCTCAACATCAGTCACGTTAGCCAAAATCAACCCTCTTAGGCTTGCTAATTTCACCTCTGCTAGGTTGCCATGATGTATTTGGTGTCAAAACCCTAGGGAGAAGATGAATGGAAATGAATTAGTGTGAAGCGAATGGAGGTGTGTGGAAATGAAGGAAATGGGAATATGTAAGGGACCCTAGGCTAGTGAAAACCCTTGGGGTAAATGAAATGAGATGAAGGGAATATGGATTTGAAAGGAGAGGTTGTGACAAATGGAGGAAGTGATAATGTAAATGATAACCTAGGTCTAAGAAAACCATAGGATTTAACAATATGTATGACTGATATATGTTTTAGGGACATAAACAGGGATATGGTGCATGAAAATGAGAAGTAAATGGAAACTAGGGCTTCATAGGAATAAACATTTCAAATTTTTAATAGACACCAGATATCTTAGAGGCAAGGTAAATTAGAGTGCACTTACTGTTTAGAAGTTTAGGAGAAGATTGAGATTGATAGAAGTGGTACAAATCTTCACAACCCTCACTATGCAAGCGCATAGTGCTTCTGGGTCAACGCGCAGCACCTATCTAAGAACGCGCAGCGCCAGTGTTAATTTCTCTGGTTTCTCCGGGAAACGCCAAATCAAACTCGCAACGCCAAGGAGAACTGTTTTTCATACCACTTTTGGAGGTCTTCCCAGTGTCCAAATTGGGCCCAGGATAGCTCGTTGGAAATATATTAAAGTATAATTTCCAAATATATCTTTATTTTTCTTATTGGAGTTGATTTACCTTGTCAAAAGTTGATTTTCCCAACACTGATCAAAAAGTGTTGAATGAAGGTGCAGAAATGCAGAGTGCTGGTGCAGACAAATTTTGGAGGCCTTCCTCAACTCCAAATTGAGCTAATTAGAAAGCTATCTCTATATAGTTATCATTTTACTCATCAAGAAAGTGATTTGGACACTCCAGGTATGCGAAGAAAAAAAAAAATTCCTAAGGTTACTCCAGAAGTGCATCAAACCTCTTGTAACACCTGTATTTTTGACATTTCTCCAAAACCTTGATACCTGTGTAAAAAAATGAAGGAGGTTTTTCTTTATTGACCTATGATGGACAAAAACCTCTCTCACTTTTTTCAAATTCATGTCTGTTTGTTTGAAAACATAGTTTAAAGCGAAATTGGCCCTATGAGTGGAAAATGGCTTGATTCTTCAAATGATTTCTTCAAAAATGATGGAGACATGATCTTATGAGTTGGAATGGCCTCATACTTACTGATATAACCTACCTTATGGATCCTCTACTCATATTCCTCTTTTTCATAGCAAACCCTAGCTCAGTGGAAGAGGAAATTAGGGTTTAGTGCTTGTAAACAATGATGACTTGGGCATCCTTGGGAAAAGACAAATCCCTTTGATATTTTATGTGTTGGCATGTCGAACTCTGAGTTAGAAGCCTTTGAGAGACTGAATACTTATTACATTTGAACTGACTGAAGAAAATCATTAGTTTATTCTGGGTCACCTTCATAGCTTCTGTTGCCCTTTATTGACAATGATACAATGCAATGATTTGACCCAATGAAACCCTAGCGACCTAATGAGAAATGAAAGAAACTGACTCAATGAGTGATTTTTACTAAAAGTGAAATGAGAGCAGACTTGTTTTCAGCATGATGAAGGCATGGAAGAGGGTCAGCAGGCATATACTTGTGAATGGAAAATGGGACACTTGACAAGGACAACCACCAGTGGAACAATTTTATATCATGACCTAGTGGAATGATTGAAAATTCTTTAGAGTGGCACACCTAAGATTCACATGAAAAATGTGTTTTGATCACTCATGGAAGTATGCAAATATTGACACTAACACCCATGATACTTGCGTAGTCAAGGCAAGTAGGATTGCATCAATTCAGGGATTTCATTCAGCAAGGATTGCGCAATGAAGGTAGGTTGTCTGGAGACATAAAATTGGATAAGGGATTTGCCAATTTTTGTATGACAGTGTGAGACAATTAGCTGATGTATTGAGGGCTCTTATGAGAATATTTTTTGTATGTAATTGTTTCATGATCCATGATATAATATACAATAGAAGATAGTGGGGTTTTTAGCTGTAAGCTTTCCCCGGGAAATTATATGTGTTGTGTGTGATTGATCTTTCTTCATGCTTATGTGATTGGCGATTGTGTTTTTAATTATGCAAAATATTTGTAGAAGCGATTCAGTATCTAACTTTAACTAATTTTTAGATCTGGTGAATCCAATATATACATGCATATTGTATAATTTCTACAAAATGTTTGAAATTGAAAAGGTTTTAAGTGATAATAATAACACAAAATTTGTATACTCTCTTTTTCAAACAATTAAGAGGTTAAAAAGTTTGAAACTGAAAAGGTTTTAATTAGGAGGCGCTGTATAGTATCAATGAGTAAATTTGGGGTAGTTGAATTTGTTTTGTGTTCCATGCTGAAATATAAATCAAAATAGATGATAGTATTATTTTTTTGGATTTTGGTTACAAATGTGGCATGTTTTGGTGTTTCCATGGCTGAAGGCCTTTCCATTGGGACCAGAGTACCATCCCACGAAAGCCGAATTCGCTGCCCCATTTGTGTAAATTTTGAACATAGAGAAGGAATCTATCCCGTACAGTATTTTCAAGACAAATCCTCCAATACCCAAGGCATGATTGTCATTTATAATATGAATCATTTTTTGGGTATGTTACGGAGCAAAAACAACAATACTAATATTGTTAATCTTTTGCGGAAATTTAAAAACTCAATTGCAAACACATGAAGGAATAAAAACAATCGCACATAACACAGTTGTTTAACGGGAAAGCCTGAAGCTGAAACCCCCAACTATCATATATTATGTATCATGGAGATCATGTAACAATCTCATACAAAGCTTAGTACATCAAGCTCTCAGTACAATCAATCATCACACACTAACATGAAGAAATCTGCAAATCCATGCACTGATTTCTTGCCACCCGATAGCCTGCCTCCACTGCGCAATCCCTGTTGAAGAACACCCCTGAATGAATTCGAATCTACCTTGCCTTGACTGCGCAATCCTCATTAGAAACTCCAATGTGTGTGTGATGCAATCAATGCATCACTATAGTCACAACGGATAGTCCATCTTTCCCTTTCACCTATCTCTCCACTCAGTATCCACTGGAACTGACATGCACTGTAGTTAACTATTATATTTGTTTAGCTGATTAGTGAGCTATTATTTGTGAATTAATTAGCTAATTAATTCACTCCACTCTCACTAGTGTATCATTCAGTTAGACTAGATACAACTAGCTCAACTGAGTTTAACTCCATTAACTGAGTTAAACTGAATAAAAACTCCATGAACTACTCTTCCAACTCTGTCATAACTTTGTCACTTCAGTTCTAACTGAGTCCTCCATGCATGAACCACCAGTAAACCCTAGGAACTGCGTAATTCCTTCAGTCCACTGATTTTCCAAATCTGTATACTGAAATAAAGTGCTCCAAGAGAATAAGTTGATGTTTATTGTCGAATTTTTATTAAGAGCTAATAATAATCGACACTTCTATTTTTAGATCGACAATCTATAAATAGAATTCGCCCAATATTCTAAAAATATAATTTCATCTATTTTTCCAACTTGACCAACCATCCATAAATAGCATCCTGCAACTTCTAAAATATGATCACCATGTCTAAAAATAGACATAGTCTAAAAATAGACTTACACCTAAAAATAGCCTGCGGGCCCACTTAGTGAAGGTGACTGATTTTCACTAAGCTCGTCATCTTGTTCAATCTCAACACTCCCTCTCAACAAGATAGGGATTATCCTTCACCCCGATCTTGCCTCAATGGTATTCAAATTTGCTCTTGCCAAGCGCCTTCGTCAGAATGTCTGCATCCTGATCTTCCGTAGGAATGTACTGAAGCAACATGATCTTCTGCTGCACACAATATCTGATATGATGATACCAGATATCAATATGTTTAGACCTATCATGAAACATAGGATTAATCGAGAGTTTAATGGAACTCTGATTATCACAAAGTATCACTGTAGGATCTAAATGTGAACCGAACAAACCGACCAGTATCTTCCTCATCCAGATAGCCTCACATGCAGCTTGACTTGCTGCCATGTATTCTGCTTCCGCTGAACTGAGTGCCACGGATCTTTGTTTCCTATTGTACCAAGAAACTGTTGTAGATCTGATACTGAAAACCCCTCCTGATTCTCTCCGTTGGGCTGCCTGCCCAATCTGCATCCATGAAGCCATGCAACTTCACCTCATCCGTCTGTATGTACCATAGGCCATACTTAGGTGCCCTTGAGATACCTCAGGACATGCTTTCCTACCTTCCAAAAGAGATTGGTAGGCTTAACCATCGCTTGTGAAAGCTGGTTCACCGCATAGCATATGTCTGATCTTGTATTAACTAAATACAGGAGCGAACCCACCAACTGTCGATAAAAAGTGGCATCCACTACCTCTGTCGTTGTAGCATCCTCTTTCCTCCAATTTCCTGGAAGAGGAGTATCAATAGGCTTTCAGCCTTGCATGTGAAACTTCTCAAGTATCTCCCGAGCATACTTGCCTTGAGACACAAACAGTTCACCTTCCCGCTGCCATATTTCCAATCCATGGAAATTGTTATCACCCTAAATTTTTTTATTTTTTTCTAAACTCTGAAATTTTACCTTGTTTAGTCATAATTTCAAATAGGTCTTGAGTCATTTAATTCTTAATAAAGGTAAGTGATAGGTTTATAATTCTTTAAAGGTCAGTTTTCATTTCCAAATAAGGTCTTTAAGTCTCATCCCATGGTTGTGAAGTCCCATCATTCATTTAGAAATCATGTTTTAAACTTTTGAAAAAATCCTCTACAATTAGCCACAAAACCGCAGTTTCGTAGTGTGGTCAGTTCAAAAACTCAGTTTTGCGCTATGAAAGCGTTGCTACTTTCGTAGCGCATTTCACCAAAATTGCACTAGGTGCGCTACAAAAGCGCGAATTCTTAGAAATATCTTGTCAAAACATAAAAATCATCAGAATCCATTACATTATCATACAATGACATCATAGTGAGTCAGTTAGGGTCATTTCCAAAATGTTTAACCATTCATACTCATCATTTCTACCGTAGAGGTGTCATTTATGAAAAGGATGTTTCAAATTTGAAAGGGCTGATATGTGTTACTCGTTCCAGTTTTCATAACAAGCATTGAAACATATTTATTTCGAGTTTAAGCTTGTGGTCACCTTACACAAAAGCTATTCTCATATTATATCAAGCGAGGTTGATCCTACTTAATCAAGTGAGGCTTATCATTAAATTCTTAAAGAAGCAAACAGAAAAAGATGAAGTCATCTAAGAAACTGGAGTTCAATGATGAAGTTGCAGCATTTGTCTTCAAGGCTAGGAAGCTTATAACCAGACAGTCCAAAAATATGCAAGAGCTTAATGTTGAGCTAAAGAAAACAGAGGAAGCATCCACTGTTCATGAATAATTTGCATATTTTTCTTCACCTATACCAGAAATGGCCAAAAACATAGTATTCTCCACTCAAACAGAAAAAATCAGTTATGAAAAGATGGAGGAAAGGTTGAAATCACCTAATCATGAAATTTCCAGGTTAAGGAAGAGAGATAGAAAGCATGCTATTGAAAAATCAAATTTTAATAGGATGAAAGCCCTCTGTGAAGTTGAAAGGGTTTCTAAACCAGAAATAATTAGCAGTAAGGCACAATATTTCACTTGAACTGTACCAGCAATAAAAGAAGCCAGATTTGTGAGAGTAATGAATACTCAGTTGAGGGCCAGCAACAAGAAGATAAGGACATAGGTTGAAGATTTAGAAATCTAGTTAACAAGATCTCAAGAGAAGTTAAAGCAATAGTGAAACAGAGTGATTTGGGTAGTAAAACAAAGTGATAAATCCATAAGCCAAATCTGATCAAGATGAAGGAAAATTTTTTATGAAGATCATGTTTTTGAGGTCATGTTACTGTATTTTTGATAAATATCAGTTGTTATGAGGTTTAAACATCTTCAAGGTACGAATTTTGAAGAAATTTTCAACAAATTTGCTTGCACAGCATTTTCGTAGCACGCTACGAAACTGCTGAAGCAACCTTTCACCATGAAGAGAAAAACGTTGTTTTCTGGTTTTAGTAGTAAATTTCCAAGGAGGTTTCTGGGAACCTGAAAACGAATTTTTGAAATCTGAAATATTTTTTTCTTACAAACATAACTAAATACAAAAACCTCTCTCAGTTTCTTCAAATTCATTATGAAATGGGAGATTGAAGGTGTTGGTGTCCCGTGTTTTGACAGTTTGGCAAATCAAAAGACAAGGCAACATCAGAACCAATCTTTAGAGTTCCAGGATCTAGTCCTCCTGTTCTCAGAGAGGGATCTCTCAAATATTTGTTTGCAAAGGTTTATCTTGTTTGCTTTGGTTATGGGTTTTAGACTAGTTATTACGTGCGAATGTTTGTTTGCTTGGGTTGAGTTGATACAGCAGAATATGAAAGGTCTAGGAAAGATAGACAGAAAGAGGAAATATCCGGTTCATTGGGCAATGGAGTCCAAATAAGGTCATAACAAACTCTTCAAGGGATATGGGATATCAAAGGGCAAATCTAACTTGGCCACACGATCCTTTGTTTTGGAATGAGATGGACATTAATGATTTGGAAAAAGAAATTTAATTCTCAACAAAGGGAACTTGAGAAACATTAACTTATCAATAAAGAGATATTTGATAGACAGGGCTAACCATGAATTCTACAAACATTCTTTAAGCAAATAATGATTTCAAGACAACTTTTAAAATGAAATCTAAGATTCGGGAAACACCCTATTTCCTCAAAGATTTTATTTTAAAGGATTTAGAAAACATAAAAGATTCACTGATAATTGCATTCATAGAAGAGGGAACACCTAAATAACATCTGTGTTTGCAACTATAAAGACCTTCAAAACAGCTGTTTAAGCAGGGGAAAAGGGTAAGATCAAAACCGACCTCTTTGGTTAACTTAAGACAATGGTACTTCGAAGGGAGATTTCAATAACGGCTTTCAAGTGATGGCAGACAAGCAGGGAGAACCATAACATGCTGAAACCAACAATTTAAGCTATCAAGGAAATAAACGAGCATGAAGACTAAAGAGAAAGGTTTAAAGCCTCTAACATACTTCAGCAGAAGAAAACATCAAACAGTGAAGGGTGAACAGGTCTAAGGTGCTTCCAGGAGTCATTTCTTAGCCTAAAACTTTCAGCCTACTGTAGTAAGAAATTATGGAACATAATGAAAACAAAGAAAAAACATTTAACAGTTCAGAGCACTTCACCAACAGCCAAGCTCATGGATCAAATGATAGAGCCTTCTCAGGAACAGACATGCAACGGCATCATCAAGACATCCAAGACTCCAAATTATTTTCAACTTCAACATACTTGTATATTTATTTCAGAGAGTTTCAATATTACAACTTGTGATCAAACAACAACCAACCTTCTCATCTTATGCAGAAGTACTTATAGGAAGATGAGGAGGTGAGAACTAACAAAAATATCTCGTGAACCATTAATACAGATTAAATGACTTCTCGGCCTTTTGAGGGGTTCGATGGAGAAGTGTACAGGTGGATCACTGCATTAATGTTTTACAATTAATATCAAAGCTCGGTGGGAGCTTTATTTGACTTTGAGGCTCTATGTTCTGTCCGGAGCAACTCTGCAGCTATTTTCTATTACACTCCTTTGGCAGAATTAACTTCTTGGTAGCGTTGGAGGCAGATATTCCCTGAATCAATAACTTCGGCCTTTGTTTGAAAGGTTTGAGGCAACAGGTGGCTCTTTGTAGTAGCTGAGGAATCAATTTGCCTCAGTTGAAGCGGTGGAAACCTTTCTGTCATCAAAACATTTATGATTTTCTTTTAAACTGTGTTTTAGATTGGGGATTAGGCTTTTGATGACGGTCTTAGCCGTAATCCCCAAAAAACCGTCTTCAATCTTTATCTGTTGTGCTCTGTCTTCAAACTGATACTCTTTAACTGTTTTTGAATTAAAACAGTGTCTTGTTGATGTGCAGGCCGCACTGGGCTTTTAAAGGCATCAATGTCCATGAAGCATTGAGAAAACAATGAAGCGAAACCCCGCAGATGGTTCTCTTTAACAACTCAAAGGCGCAGGAAACGTCTTTCCCAAGCCTCGGCTTTCTTTCATTAAACAATGGAAAACCATTAGAACGCCTGCAAAACACAAAAATAGTTAAGAAATCCTGCGGAAATAGGTTAAACTGCTTCAGATGGCGGGGAAGGAGCGAAGCCGTCGGATGAAGGCAACCAACGGTGGAGATCTGCATAGAAAGGAGAAAAGGATAGCGGGAGAAGAATAAGGAGGAGCAGTTTTGGACCGTCCGATCTGGACACGTGGACGGTCCGGATCTAATCGGAGGATCTCAATCGGGGAGGTCACAAAACAACATGCGATTGAGCCCCTTGCGATTGAGCGCTGGTCGTTGATCTGAGGACCAGATCGACGGCAGGGAATGAATCGGAGGGATTGGCAAGGGTGTGCGATGGCCGTCGGATTGCGAAACAGATGGACGGCTGCGATGGAATCGGAGGATCGCAATCGGGAGTGAGACGAGAAGGCTTGTGATTGCGATCGGAGGACAATTGCGATTGAGCGCAGGCCGTTGATCTGAGAACAAGATCGACGGTCGGTATTTAATCGGGGGTCGGCAATCGGAGGTCGCAGAGATGGGCATGCGATTGCGCAATGAGAAAAGTTGCGATGCGATTGTGCGCGGACCGTTGGATCGAAGAACTAGATCAACGGTCAGGATTGCTTCGACCTACGTACCGGCGAAAAACCCTTTAAACATATGAAAACCAAAGTTTTGCAATAGTCATAAGTTATAATGGATCAGGCGGAAAATATATATATAAGTAAAGAAAAAGGCGCCCGATTTCGGGGCCAGTGGTTTTATGGAATGCAATATGCCCGGGAGTATAGAAACAAGGGCCAATCGCAATCGGGCCATTGAGCCTGGTCTTTCCGATCAACCCATTTGTATTGTTTCCGATTGCGATTGCGCAATCGGCTCTTTTCAATCAACCCATTTATATTCATCACGTGGTTTTAAGTTTTAACTTAGAACTTTCGAAAAGTGGGTTTTTTGGGTTTTACAAAGGAAAATGAGTTTTGTAAAGGTTCAAAGTCATGCACCCGTTGGATATTTGCGATTAGCGCCGAAAGTCTTGGCATTTGGTTTTAACACATGGACATGTGAGGGGAAGTGGTTTAGGACTTAGCCCAAGGGGCTTAGGTCCATAGCAATGAAACTCTGTTTTTTATGAAAAATTTCAAGGTTTTAATGGATTTGGGGGTTCCGAAATAGTTAAAAAAGTGAGTTTTTAACTATGAAAGGGGAAATTTTCATAAATGGAAAGAAGAGGACTTATGAAAACAAGGTAGTTTTGATGGAGAAAAAGGGGAGTAGATGAAGGGTTTTGAGAAGAGGAGAAATGGCGATCTTTCAGCAGTCTTTCAGTTGGAGTCAGCAGAAATTTCCCTGAGTATAAAAAAATGGGACAGACAAAATGAGGATTTTGGACAGAGGCATGAGGCCTTAAAGAGACTTCAAGAGCCAACAATTTTTTAGTGATAAAATTTATTCCTTGGAGGCTCAAAAAATATCTTAGCCACCTTTTGGTATAAAAAAATATTATAGGTGGCTAACAGAAGGCTTTCCTGGAAGCCCTATTTTCAGAAAACAGAGTTTTCTTGTTTTACACATGTTTTTCAAAAACAGATTCTGGACAGCAGGAGAAGTATTTAAAAAAACCAAGAGAGATTTTTATTCAAGATAGAATGGATTAAAAAAACCTCCTTCAGTTTCTCAAAATAAATCATGGATGAGAAGATAAAGGCTCTGTCCCAAGACCTAATTTTCAGGGAAGCGACAAGAATAATTTGCTAAAGTAGTCTTTTCATCATTTCTCATAGCAAATTTTGAAGGAATTTTTGTGAGTTTGGTTTTGAAACTTCTTGTGGGAGTATTTAAAGTGAAGATAAAGGCTATCATGAAAGAAAAATATTGAAATATGTTGAATAAAGGAGTGAAAACACTGCACTACGAAATTGTGCTACTTTCGTAGCGCAGATCTGTTTTCACTATTTTGAGAAGTTCAGAGTAGATTTTGCATAGCTGGCATGAAGGGATGACTTGGGACATATTTAAATCATGTTCCTAACATCAATTAGCCTCGAATTCATCAGTTATAAGTGGTCATAACATCTCAAAAAACTAAAAGGATCCTAATCCTAAAAACAAGGAAACATGTTCCCTAATTTCTAGGACAGTTTTATCAATAGCAGCAGGGTGACTTTAAGTGAATGGTCAACATAAAAATTTGAATTCATGGGGTTGCAGGTGGAAAAGGATGAATTGAAGACCAGATAAGGTTGTTATAAGCATATTAGGAGTTTTAGTCCTATTATAATTAGGACTCTTCAAAGACAGTTTAGTTGTCATTTTGTAAATAATAGCCTATTTTATGGTTAGAATAGGTGTCAAGTATGGGAATTCTAATTCTCAAGGGGATGGTCATGGAATCCAATATTGGAAATTTTATATATAGAGCATGAGGTTGAATTCTATAGGGGTTGGAGACTTTTTGGCAAAATCTGTTGCTTTATGTAATTGACTGTGATCGGTAATGCAGAGAGTTTTTCTTCTTGACAAACCTGAGATTCTCGTGGGGTTTTAATGCTTTATTGATCTACCTATTATGTTTAACTACTTGAAGTAGATATCATTGCTATTACTCAGAATTCATAACCCTATGCTCTGACTTCCTTTAGTAATGAGGTGACTGTGTTTTTCTATGTTTTATGAGTGAATTGCCTTTGAACCACTAGCAGTAGATTTCATTACTATTACTCAGAATTCATAACTCTATGCTCTGAATTTCTTTAGTAATGAAATGATTGTGTTGACCTATGTTCTTCGGTGAATTTTCTTTGTTTAAGACCCCTATTTTCCTCAACTTCCATGTCAAGAAACCTTGCCACTCAACCTACTGATTTGTTGACTCCATAAGCCAAATGGTAGTATTAGCCTTCATCTTTTCAACCTGCAAATATATAAAATCAATACTTAATTCATAGATTTAGCCATCTATCTATATCTTTATTCCATATCATTAACCCTTGAGAGAGCCCTCTGAGGCTGAGGAGGCTAAGCCTCAGTCAAAATATTGGTTTGAAATAGTTACACTGAAGTTGTCTGATCAGCAGCCAATCAGGTACGATTTTGGTGATAACAGAAATAATGAAGGAGGCCCAAATACTTCATCTCAAACTCCTTTGCAAGATCTTCCTTACATGAGTGTATCAACTTCTCATCGCCCGTTAGTATTAAATCATCAACATAAAGAACAATGATTAAAAGCTTACCCTCCACCACAATTTGGTACAGGTTTGCATCTGCTTCACTCTTGGTGAAGCCAAGTCCAGTGAAATAGTTGTCGATCCATGTGTACCAAGCACGAGGTGCTTGGTTCAGCCCATACAACGCTCTTTTGAGCTTTCACACATGTGACTCGCTGCTGAAGATCTCAAATCCTTCAAGCTGCTCAATGTACACCTATTTCTCAATGATCCCATTAAGGAACGTAGTCTTCACATCCATCTGATGAATGTGCCAACCCATCTGCACTGAGAGAGAAAGGATGGTACTTATGCAAGAATACCGTGCGACATGTGCAAAGGTTTCTTCATAATCAATCCCCTCGATCTGTGAGAAGACCCGGGCAACAAATCTTTCTTTATACTTCTCGACACTCCCATCAGCAGCTTGCTTTACATTGTAGATCCATCTTGATCCTACAACTGATTTACCCACCGGTCGACAATAGAGTCATACTCCTCCACCATGGCATATACCCATGTGGGCTCCTGCACTGCTTCTTCAAAATAATATGGATCTGTCATGATACACTTGCTCATGAGAGCCATGTATCCAGTAAATCAGTCAGGTGACTGTCTCTGTCTGTGCTGTGATGTATGGACTCCTACATTTTGTGCCACATCAAGCTTTAGTCTCTCAGCTTCTGTGGTACACTTTTTGCCTTGTCTGATGTTTGGCTCTGCATGAGTGGACTCCTCCACTCCATGAACTTCCTCCTGTGGCTGATCCACATTTGGAGGTTCATCTTTCAGAACAGGCAGTTCCTCCACTGCATGCAAGTCTAGCTCCCTCTCAAGCATAGCTCCTGCAGCACCCAAGATCGTTCTGTTCTTCCTCTCCGCGACCCCATTCTGATGTGGATTATGAGGCGCTATGAGTTCTCTTCGAATTCATTCTTTGCTACAGAAGTCTTTGAATTCATTCGAGATATATTAACCACCATTATCGCTCTGCAAAGCCTTCACTTGCTTCCCCGACTCCTTCTACACCAATGCTTTAAACTCATAGAAATTTGAGAATGTTTCGCTCTTCTTATGCATGAAGAAGATCCAGCATCTACAAGAATAGTCATCAAAAAATATAACATAATACCTGTGTTTTGTTGTTGAAGCAACCGAGAAATGTCCACACACATCTGTGTGAATTCTCTCCAGGATCACCGAAGAATGGTTCTCCTTCTCATGAAAGGTGGTCTTCACAAAATTACCCATAGTAAATCCCTTGCACTGATCTGACTGCGCAAGAGTACCCATAGGAAGTCCAGTAGAAATCTGCTACAAAATCTTCAAAGTGCCATGGTGAAGATGGCCCAATCTCCTGTGCCATAATTCGCCCTCATCCCGGCTCACCAATTCTTCTGCTTTGCCCATCATTGCAGCGCAGCCATCTACCTCCATCTTGTAGAGATTCTTAACTCGAATCCCTATCCTCTTGGTTTGACCCGTTGTTTTATGTCGCAGGAAAGATTTTCCATTGCTAAAAACAACGTCATAACCTCTGTCTTCCAACATTGCGACCGAGACCAAGTTCTTCTTCAGACCTGGAACATGCATAACATATTTCAACAGAAATGGATTACCTGACTCCCTCTCAAAGGTAATGGTCCCAATTCCAATCGCACTGTATCAACCATCGTTTCCCATCTCTATATGCATTTGGAGATCCTTCTCCTCTAAGTCACTAATCAACTCCTTGTCTCCTGTCATATGGAAAGACGCACCACTATCAAAATACCACATCAATCCCATTGAGCTTGAAACCAAGCATGCAATCAAAGAGAAATCAAGTTCAAATTTTGAGGCTTAGGCCTCTCCAACTGCAGCTCCAGCAGCCTTCTTGTTCTTCTTTTTCTGTGGGCAGTTAGTGGCGAAATGCCTATGTTCGTGACAATGAAAACACTTCACCTTGGACAAATCCTGCTTCTTGCCTTTAGCCTCGGATTTTGAAGGAAATTTCTTCCCCTTCCCTTTCCTTGCTTTGGCAACCAAAGTGAAATTTTCTTCATCATCATTCTTCGATGAAGAGCCATCCCTGGTACTTCGCCTTATCTCCTCCTACACAAGATCCAACCAAAGTCGCTCCCATCCCGACAGTTTCTCTCGTCCATTGACAGAGTGCCAAATATTCGGAAGCCAAAGGAGAGCCAAGCTCACCAAGTCTTCATCATCAAAAATAATCCCCACACTTCCCAGTTCATCCCTACAGTGGACAAACTTCATGAGATATTTTGGAATGTTTTCGCCCTTCTCCATTTTTATTTTTTTGAGCTTATCTTTCAGCGCCAACTTCCTCTGGTCGTTGCTGCTTTGGAACAAATCTGTCGAAGCCTTCCACATTGAAAATGAAGTGGCTTCCCGTGAATTTTGGACACAATATGGTCCTTCACACCTTCCAACAGAATTATTCTTGTCTTTGCTACCTTCTTTTTCCATGCGTTAAGTAATGCAGCATCGCTAGAACCCAGCTTAGGAACATCGCTATCGATGAACTCCTTCAGTCCATTATCTTCTAGCACCACCTCCATCCTATCCTTCCAGGCTATGTAATTCGAGCTTCCCTCAAGGGCATACTCCAATAGCAACCCATTGAAAGACATTTCAATGTATACTCAACTATCGGACAAAGAAGTTTTTGCAGCAAATACGAATTGTCCAGCAGCACAAACTCAACAATTCTTCACAATTGAAATCTTCAAGAATTAACACTGCTCTGATACCATGTAGAAATTATATAACATATGCATGTATATATCCATATTCTCCTAATCTAACAATATTTATCTTCTTTCTAAATACAGAATCCTTCCACTGTTAATCTTTTGTAGAAATTTATAAACTCAATTGAAAACACATGAAGCAATAAAAACAATCGCACATAACACCGTTGTTTAACGGGAAATCCTGAAGCTGAAAACCCCAACTATCATATATTATGTATCATGGAGATAATGTAACAATCTCATACAAAGCTTAGTACATCAAGCTCTCAGTACAATCAATCGTCACACACAACATGAAGAAATCTGCAAATCCATGCACTGATTTCTTGCCACCTGATAGCCTGCCTCCACTGCGCAATCCCTGCTGAAGAAGACCCCTGAATGAATTTGAATCTACCTTACCTTGATTGCGCAATCCTCATTGGAAACTCCAATGTGTGTGTGATGCAATCAATGCATCACTATAGTCACAACGGATAGTCCATATTGCCCTTTCACCTATATCTCCACTAGGTCTCCACTAGAACTAACATGCACTGTAGTTAACTGCTGTATTTGTTCAATTGATTAGTGAGTTATTATTTGTGAATTAATTAACTAATTAATTCACTCCACTCTCACTAGTGTATCATTCAGTTAGACTAGATACAACTAGCTCAAATGAGTTTAACTCCATTAACTGAGTTAAACTGAATAACAACTTCATGAACTACTCTTCCAACTCTATCATAACTTTGACACTTCAGTTCTAACTGAGTCCTCCATGCATGAACCACCAGTAAACCCTAGGAATTGCGTAATTCCTTCAGCCCACTGATTTTCCAAATCTTTATACTGAAATAAAGTGCTCCAAGAGAATAAGTTGATGTTTATTGTCGGATTATTATTAAGAGCTAATAATAATCGACACTTCTATTTTTAGATCGGCGATCTATAAATAGACTTCGCTCAATATTCTAAAAATAGAATTTCATCTATTTTTCCAACTTGACCAACCATCCACAAATAGCATCCTACAGCTTCTGAAATATGATCACCATGTCTAAAAATAGACTTACACCTAAAAATAGCCTACGGGCCCACTTAGTGAAGGTGACTGATTTTCACTAAGCTCATCATCTTGTTGAATCTCAACAAGATGAGCAAGTGAATGGAATCTCAAGGTGAGAGGTCTCCCCTTACCTCACTACTCTCTAGATCTTATGGAAGAGGGGGCTAGGTTCCTTACGAATACCCTTAGCCTCCTTGATATAGCTCTGGACATAGTGTGGTTGGGCTATGACTCCACTCTCTTCCTTGGGTTTCTTACTGTATCTGATTGACTCCTCGCCCTCAGGGCTAAGTGAAAGTTGTTTTCTCTTCCCAGCAGGATTTTCATGGATGCGGACATCACTCGAGAAAAATATGTGGAACTTAAAAAATATAGAGAAAAGGTTATGGTAGCATGACATGCATGGAAATGGGCAGTTATCACGAATCTATGGGAAGTCATTTGGGACTCCTTCCCACCTAGGTGGGAACCCTGAACTGGAGGTTCCAAATGACGAGCCCACTTGGGGATACGACAAGGTACACGAATTTATATCCATGTTTGGAATGGTAATGGATATTTATGTTCATCATCGGGATTATTGTATGATGCTCTCGAATCAACGGACATCCTCTTCGTGACCGAGACTCATGCGATCCCTATTCGACCTCTCCCAGATATTTCAAGTTACCATTGGTTCTTATTTTGCAGGAAGCAGACTAGGAGCTCAGTAGTGGTCAGAGGATTAGGTGGAGTTTATTGTTTGGATAGTCACTCACTATAGAAAAAGGTATCTTTGGTTGTCGAAGATGAGTTTTCCAAGGTTATGTGGATTCTCATTAGCATCAGAGTCTCTCTTCTTAGGGACATCTACATTGCAGTTTGGTACCTTCCACCAACCTCTTCACCATTTTCCATCCATAATGGCTCAAATGGGGACCCCTATATAGACTTGTACAGTTTCATCCACTAATACTCTGATGTTGGGGAATTCATCCTCCTAGGTGATTTCAATGCTCGTACTAGAGATCTCCAGATTACTCTCCATGATCGATCATATGATGTGTTTTCTACGCAGGGGATATATCTAGATTCTGTAGGGCTTAACTGGATGTCATATGGCTCTTTGGGGCACACTATATTTTATGGTAATAATCCATTGTAGTTTGGGGTCATAGGAGTTGCTCATTTGAAATTATCTCCCCTATTTCCGAGACTCCCTCTTTTTCACATGTTGGTCATATGGCAGGGGTGCGACTGTAGTTGATTATTTCCTTGCTAGAAACAAATTTCTTCATTTTACTCTTTGTGTCTCAGTCTTCCTCATCCCGCTTGTTCATCATGCACTTTTTTCCTTCTCTTTCTGGTTTAACCATCACCTTCTACCCCATCCCTCCCCTCGAGACCCACCCCCAACCACCTTTTGATTTGACGAAGGTGAATCTCACATCTTCTTCTCTACACTATGAAAGATGCTCCCATTGGAGACCCAATTCTCCTTGATTGATTCTTCTTCCACTAAATACACTCGTCTTTCATCTGCCATTTGGGAAGCAACACTCAAATCCTCCCCCCACTCCACTTGTTCCACTTCCATCTCCCAAAAATTTTGATATTTTTCCCATGAAGAAATGGTACGATGACGAATGCAAGACTTTACATCGAGAACTTTGATATTATTTCACTTGCTCTCAAACCTTCTACTCTAACCTCAAATCTTGTTATCATCGTCTTCTTCATCGCAAGAAATGACTATTTGTCTCTCACTGAAGAAGGGAACTTTCTTCTCTCCCTTCCCACTTCCCAAAAGAAATTTGGCATACCATCCTTCCCCAATGCTCCCCTCTTCCATCTGACCTTGACCCTACAGCCATGTTCTCTCACACTTCCAACATTTATGATATTCGAGTGTAGGCCCAAATTCATGTTACCTCCCCACCCTCTTCTTGTTACATATTCTAAGATAGAGATATTAGAGATGTCATTAGGGTGATGAACAATGGGAAAGAATTCGGTGAGGAAGGCTACCAAGAAGAGTTATTTAAGCAAGGTTGTCGTGCTTTGGATATCTACTTGGTTGATCTCTTCAGCCATGTAGTTCGTGAGGGTTTCCACTAAGATGGTTACACCACATCATCAATCTGATCCAAAAATCAGGTTCCAGCTCAAATCTCAATAACTATAGAACGATCATGGTGAGCCACACGTTCTTGAAGTTGTATGCTACTGTTGTACATAGGAATCTATCCAGTGAGCTTAAGGAGAGACAACTCAGAGACATGTTATAGGTAGGTTTTCAACCAATTCATCAGACCATTGACCACATCTTCAACCTCATCGTTGTGATTGAGGAGGCATGACACTGCTCTTTGAAATTCTAGTACTGTTGTTTTTTATGTTTTCAAAACACTTTTGAATCTATTCTGAGGGAAGCCTTACTTCAGAGACTCAGAGATATTGGCATCTTGATGACCCTATTGATATCTATTACGTGCTTATATGAGCCAATCCTTCGTTTCCTTCACATGGCTCATAGAATGTTTGATTTCATGAGAAGCACTGTTGGGGTTAAATAGGGTTTTCCATTGTCGCCTACCCTGTTTGGGATCTATATTTATGAGTTGGAGGCATTTCTACATGTGCATATCTAGGACACCGATGGTTTCCTTATTCACCAGGTTCTGATATCAATTTTACTCTTTGATGACGACGTGGTCCTCATCTCCTCATCTCCAGAAGGATTGGAGAGGCAACTGGATGCCTTAGTGTTCCAAGTGGATATTGGTGGCCACCCGCCTATTCCACTTGGGGCCCCACCATTGTCTCTTTCAATTTTTTAATTTCAGCACAACTTACTATTTTTAGCAGTTTTTCGGGTCCTTAACTTCCAGAGCCATTTTGAGGCCCTAAACGGAGATCGTATGCTGAAGTTATGTCCCCGGGAAGTTGAAACACCAATTTACCCAAACGGGGCCCATAGTTTTTGCGCTTCATCTCCTAGGGTTAGGTTTTTGGATGTTTAGAGTTCTCCATTGTTTCTCAATAATAAATAGGCCCTCGAGCCTCATTGTAACATAGTTCAGAGGTCTGTAGCCACCACATCTCTTCTCAGAGATTCACTACCAACACCCTAGCTAGTTGATTTCCATTATGTCTGTAAGCAAATTTCAGTTCTTTGATGTTAATGAAATGAAGTGTTATTTCCGCTGCATTTTTGTATTTATGGTTATATGTGTATTATGTTGCATTCCTACATAAATCCGGATCAATGGTATCAAAGCGGTCTGCTTTTTCTCGATCCTTCTTTGCATGTCCCCAACAAGGTCGGGATATAAGGAGTTAGGGCTCGATCTGGTGGAACCTTTGCAAGATCAGCCTCGCAAATCCCAACGAACGCCCATGGGGGACGAAAAGAAAGATCAGGGAGCATGAGATCCTATCAAAATATTGCTCGAGGAGGACCTTGAAAAACAACGGAATGCGATGATGGATAACTTTTCCCAGATCCTTCAACGACTGCCCACCAGCGGTGCATCTTCATCCAACAGCCACTCTAGAGGCGTGACTCCCTTTAAGGTACAAGTAAACTTTGACATTCCCATATTTGAGGGTCAAATAGATGCAGATGTTGTAGATAGATGGTTGAATCTATTAGAAGGATATTTCTCGGTTCATGACTTTTTCGATCGGGAGAAGATTATTTTTGCACTCCTCAAAGCTACCCCCCATGTCAAGGACTGGTGGGAAACCTACTGTGAGAAAAAGGATGAGAGAGAACCCTCTCTGTTCTCAGCCGTACCCACTTGGAATTATTTCCAAGATGCCATCAAGGAACAGTACTATCCCGTGGGGAGCTATGAGGACAAGTACATACAATGGACCATGCTACGGCAACAAAAGGATCAAGATGTGCATGAGCTGACGAATCTGTTCCATACCGTACGCACAAAGTTGGGTATCAAAGATTCAGAGAAACATTTGGTGCTAAAGTATTGTGGTTGTCTTCACAGATACATTTAGGAGGAAATGGAGTTCCTCGACATCTCCTCACTTGGTACGGCATACCGATATGCTACCAAGATTGAGCAGAAATTCAAACAGAAGAAGCGAGACTTTGGATTTGCGAATCAAAAGCAAGGGAAAGGTGCCCCCAAACTGCAAGCCAAAGGAAAAAGCTAAGGCATGGCAGCCTAAGACAACTTGCCAAAGCCACAAGTAAATAACAACACCGCGAAGCCAAAGGAGGACATGGGAAAGTGGTGTGAGTTCCATAAGAGCTCCACTCACAACACAAGTGAGTGTTGGGCCAAGCAGTCGCTGGTGGTCGAGACGGGGGCTTCTGAATCAGATGCATGCTCTGACTCTGAATCAGAAACTGATAAGGGGAATGACAAAGGGAAGAAAATTATTGATGCGGAGCCCAATGCCATTGTTTCCACTACGAAGATCTAGAAGGAGGAACCAAAAGATCCAGAGGAGGCAGAGCGTCTCTTCCACTCCCAGATGTGGGTAAAGGGTTCCTCGTTATGGTTCATTGTCGACAATGGGAGCCAAAAGAACCTCATTTCAACAGGTGTCATGAAGCAATTGGGCTTGCCGACCACAGCGCACCCACAACCATACACCATTGGGTAGCTTCACCAAGGACGGGATCTCCGCGTGAGCCAGCAGTGTCGCCTTCCCTATAGCATCAAGCCCTTCACGGAT
The DNA here is from genome assembly GCA_034641835.2 of Pinus albicaulis. Taxonomy (NCBI): domain Eukaryota; kingdom Viridiplantae; phylum Streptophyta; class Pinopsida; order Pinales; family Pinaceae; genus Pinus; species Pinus albicaulis. Next base: position 108,878,043 of record CM076574.1, read on the forward strand.
GAGGTATTGTGTGACATTGCTCCTATTGATGTTTCTGATGTATTATTAGGCGACATGTTGTGTATGAATCCCGGCCTCTCGTTTTTATTGTGACTTTGGGAAATAAGTTGTACAGGATACCAGAGGTACCACCGCCTCCCACTATCTCTTTGGTTACTGCAAAACAATGCAGTAAGCTCATTTCCCAAACCAAGAAAATTGTTTTCCTGATGATCCGCCCCCAGGGAAAGAAGAAGATTGTGGCCACGGCCTCCAGACATGGCTTCTTTGCACGAAAAAAACAAATGGACAAGGTTGTGGAGGAGTACGGGGACATCTTCACCTCACCCATAGGGGTGCCTCTACACTGTCAGGTCAAGCACCCCATTGACCTAACCCCAGGTGCACCGCTTCCCAATGGACCGATCTATAGGCGCTCTGTTCTGCAGAATGATGGAATCAAGAGGGAGATTCAGGAGCTACTGTAGAAAGGTCACATCCAGCCAAGTTCATCGCCCTGTGGGAGCTCGATCGTGTTGGTACAGAAGAAGGATGGGACTTGGAGACTTTGTATTGACTATCGAGCATTGAACAAGATCACTGTCTGGAATAGGTACCCAATCCCACAGATCGATGACCTTCTGGACCAACTCAAAGGGGCAAAATATTTCAACAAGATCGACTTGAAGTCTGGGTATCACCAGGTACAATTCGAACCCTCTGATGTGTGGAAGACTGCCTTCAAAGCCAAGGAATGCCTTTTCAAATGGCTCGTCATGCCTTTCGGGTTGACGAATGCTCCCACGACCTTCATGAGGTTGATGGATTACATCGTCCGTCTATTCACCAACTCATTTGTAGTGGTGTACTTGGATGACATTCTGATCTTCAGCCAGACTTGGGAAGAGAACCTCCACCACATCCGAGAAGTCCTCCAAACACTACGGCAACACAAGTTGTGTGTCAATTTGGAGAAGTGCACTTTTGGCATGACCCAGGTTCAATATTTGGGATACATTATTGATGAAAGGGGGGTGCATGTGGATCCAGCCAAGATCCAAGTCATTCAGGATTGGCCAACCCCAACAACTCTAACAAAGCTTCACAGCTCTCTAGGTCTTGCTAATTTCTACCACAGGTTCATGTTGGGATTCTCTCATATCACTTGGCCCTTGAGTCAAGTCACCAAGGGAGGAGCGAAAGAAAAATTCTATTGGTCGAAATCTCAACAGAAGGCGTTCGTAGAATTGAAATATTGCCTCTATTATGCCCCAATGCTCACATTACCAAACTTGCAACAACCATTTGAGATCGAGACAGATGCCTCTGACTATGCTATTGGGGAAGTTCTTACTCAACATGGGCATCCAGTGGCATATCACAGTGAGACATTGTCTGACACAGTTCGCAAGTATCCCACTTATGACAAAGAAATGTATTCCATTGTGCAGGCATGTCGACAATGGAATCATTACATTTTAGGGAAGGAAACAATCATCCACACAGACCACCAACCCCTGCAGTTCATACATACACAAAGGAAGTTGCAGAACGATCGCCATCAGAAGTGGTCCACATATCTGCAACAATTTCATTTGAACATCAAGTACAAGAAGGGTAGCACCAATAATGTTGCCGACTGCCTCAGCCGACCACCGATCGTGGCCATAACCACAGTTCTCAACTCTTGTGGGCACGAGACTTCTGATTGGCCACTTCTCTACAAGAGTGATCCAAAATTCAGCCACACATACAAGGCACTCTTGGGGGGTACGCAAGTTCCAAATTTTCACCTCCAAGATGCACTATTATGTCACATGGGACACATTTGTGTTCCTTCAAGCGAGCGTGCCAAGATGATATGGGAAGCGCACTACAGTCGATTCGCTGGGCATTTTGGGGTCAATAAAACAGTGGCAGTACTGCAGAATAATTTCTATTGGCCAAACCTTCGAAAGGATGTCGAGAACTACATCAGATCTTGCATTGCTTGCACCATTGCCAAACCGACCATCAAGAAGCAAGGGCTCTATACTCCACTACCTGCCCCTCGTCGACCTTGGGAATCCATATCCATGGATTACATGTCAGGCCTCCCTTTTAATAAGCATGGAAATGATTGTGTTTTCGTGGTCTTCGACAGATTCTCGAAGATGGCCATTATGGCGGTCTGCAAGAAGAATATCACAACAGAAGCCACTGCTAAACTCTTCTTTGAACGAGTGTGGGTTCACTTTGGGATCCCACAGTCTATCATATCAGATCGCGAAAGAAAATTCCTCAGCACATTTTAGTCCTGCCTCTGGTCAATGTTGGACACCAAGCTCACCAAGTCCACAGCTTTCCATCCCCAAACTGATGGCCAGACAGAGGTCGTCAACAGGATGATCGTACACATTTTGTGCATGTACAATTTAAAGCATCCACGCACATGGGATGAGAGCCTCCCCTATGTACAACACAGTTATAACCGGGCTCTCCACAGTTCAACCAACCACAGCCCCTTTCAGGTGGGCTTGGGATTCCAGCCACTATGTCCCATTGACGTAGCCATGCCATTTGTGGCCACTCCGGCCGATTTAGCTCATGTCAAGTATGAAGCTGACAAAGCAAACAACTTCATCGAGTGCATTCAGCACATCCGCCAATAGGTTCATAACATATTGGAAAGAACCAATTCTAAGTACAAGCAACGACATGATCAACATCGGGTGCCACACAACTTCTAGGTGGGCGACAAAGTGTGGCTACATTTTAAAAAGGAGCACCTCACTGGACCCCACCGAAAGCTTCGCCAGCTCCGATATGGGTCGTACACCATCACTAAGGTTGTAGGAAACAATGCCTTCAAGCTCAATATTCCACCATTCCTTGGTCTGCACCCGGTATTCAATGTAGACCACCTTCATCCCTACTTCCCACCTCTACTGGACACCTCTGACATTGCAGAAGAACTCACACCAAAGGAGTTAAACCCAGACTGCACGGAACATGCCACCACATATTGTATCATGGACATGCAAATCAAGAACACTTGCCAACGGAAGATCCAACTGTATCGGGTTGTCAAAGCTAGCCAACTCCTGCACCAAGGCAAGTGGTTCACCAGGGACCAAGTTTAGCAGAAGTTTCCTCATCTCATGGAGGAACTCAATGCAATGGGGACCATTGCTTCCTAAGGGGGGGGGAGTGATCCAGGTGGATATTTTTGGCCACCCTCCTATTCCACTTGGGGCCCCACCATTGTCTCTTTCATTTTTTCAGTTTCAACACAACTTACTATTTTTAGCAGTTTTTCGGGTCCTTAACTTCCAGAGCCATTTTGAGGCCCTAAACGGAGATCGTATCTTTGAGATTACGTCCGGGAAGTTGAAACATAGCAGGCTACCCAAACGGGGCCCATATTTTTGGCGCTTCATCTCCTAGGGTTAGGTTTTTGGACGTTTAGAGTTCTCCATTGTTTCTCAATAATAAATAGGCCCTCAAGCCTCATTGCAACACAGTTCAGAGGTCTGTAGCCGCCACATCTCTTCTCAAAGATTCGCTACCAGTACCATAGTTAGTTTATTTCCATTCTGTCTATAAGAAAATTTCAGTTCTTTGATGTTAATGAAATGAAGTGTTATTTCTGCTGCATATTTGTATTTATGGTTATATGTGTATTATGTTGTGTTCCTACATAAATCCGGATCACTTAGCTCTGCTTTGCTATCTTTGACAGTTGACGGTCAACCTGGATAAAACAAAGGTTACGATCCTCAATGGGTTTAAGAAAAAATCAAACCTTCACTTTATATTCATACAGGAGGAGGTTAATATCACAAACACATATACTTACTTGGGGGTTTAACTCTCAAGTCCCCACTTCAGTTTGCGACCAACATTTTACCCCCGGATCAGCAAAGGATATGTGTTGGCATTATGATGTAATATTTTGTCCTTGATGGCAACCTACTCGATGAATTTGTCCTTGATGGAAACGTATTTGATGATTTTCCTTTTGTTAAAGATGAAAACATGATGTTTCTACAGGTCAGTTTAGATGTGATAGAGAAAGGAATTCCAATAAGTGCCAGATAAATGAAACAGGAAATATTTCTCAATGTATACATAGGTTTGATGAAGGAAAACCACGTACATAAGCTACTTGGTATACATGCAACCTGCGTATACATCCAGAATTAGTATATTCACAGTTATTATGAAGTCGTGTATACATACGGGTACGAAGAAGCAAAGTCATGTATGCCCTTTGTGCTCTAAAATTATGATACCAAGGGGAATTACCATGGTATTAGCCCACATTATTGAGCGTTGTGTCATCTATTTGATTTCGTCCAAGAATACCATCGGTAGCCATGTGGCTTTGGCTCATGGTATTGGTAAAGGCTAAATCTATATAAAGAGAAGAAGATCATAATGCAAGGGTGTGCATGTGTAAGGGTTGTTACTCAATAATTCTCTCTGAAGTATATCTGCATGGGATGAACTCTGTTTTATTGGTCGATCTGAATCTATGATGCACCCTTCGATACAATGATGAATCGGGATATCTAGACCTTAAATGACTTATGTACTTGCATGATCTAATTACGAGATGTTTGGATATGTGACCTGGCGCATGTTTGTTGAAGTGAAGTAAATAAATATGGGTAAGTTTATAGATCTCCATCTTTCTACAGAAATAATATTTACAGATATAGACGCTAGTTCGTCACAGTGAAAGCGCGTATACACAAGGCTTTGTCTTAGCTAACACATGTATGGAAGTCAAGGTTTTCTAAAGCTTACTGGAGAGGTTATCTATTTATTGTTGTTGTATTTCTGTTGTCTATTAATGAAGTCTTCATTTAGATCTAGGTTGCTTGAATATTGTATATGAAGCTAAGTTAAATATGTACAAATCTGGTCAATGAGTGAGTAAATATGTTTAATGATGACTGACTGATTAAGGGTTCTGCAATACTGAAAAGATATCTGACTGAAAGCCTCAGATCTGGTTCTAAGACTGATCATATTCTGTAAATTCAGTATTCTCATATCTATATGCAGGTTGGTGTGAAGGAAAGCGCGTATACATGTAGGATCAATAAAGTGAAGTGGCGTATGTATTTTAAGATAATGAATGATCAGGGTTGAGATTGATTCTACATACTGATTCTGAAATCTGGGTCTATTACTGTGTTTTGGTTACAGTGATCTCACTTTTCTGATTGAAGTTGGGTTAAGTTTATTATTGATGATATTTATGATCAGTTGTGTTGAACCTATGGGATCCAGTGTGAAAATTGATGAAACGTGGTTTGTAGTGGCTCTGAGGGTTGAAGCCTTCGGTGTGGAAGTAAAATATTCCTGCCAGTAGAAAGCTGGTGTTCTGATCAGGGGGTTGAAGCTCCCTTCCAGTAGTAGCTGGTAAACGAGATCAGGGGGTTGGAGCTCCCTTCTAGTGGCAGCTGGAGAACGAGATAAGGTTGCAGCCTTCTACAGGTAGATGCGTGCGTATTGATATGAGTCTGCATTTGTACAATATTGTGAGCAGTTTTCCATATAATAACTATTGAAGACAGAGACGACATCAACAGTGGTTTTCTCCTGAATTGGGTTTCCACCTTAAATCTTGGTGTTCATGTGTGATGCTCTTGTGTGATGATTTATTCTGTTATTACTGCACATATTTAATGCTTAACTATCTGATGCATAACTGATAAGCTGGGTTAAAGAATGTTTCTGAAAGATTATCTAACAATAAAGTTATCTCAGTATACGCAAGTTTTTGTTAGTGTATCCGTGTATATACGCTAGTTGTACTAACCAAAGTCGCATATAGAAATCAGTAAGAGAAAAGTAAAAGATTGTAATTATTGAAAACATTGATTCCCCCCCCCCCCCCACTCGGTATTTTTCCAAACAATTTGTATCAGAGTAGGTCCTTCTGAAGAAGCTTAATCGCTAGATGGAAGATCAGCTAAGATGAGCAATCAAGATGGGACATCATCTATCAAGCCGCCTCCCTTCAACGGAAACAATTTAATCTTCTAGAAGACAAGGGAAATATCCTATCTTCAGTCTCTTGGAGCAGATGTATGGGATATAGTTGAAGGAGGTTATCAATATCCAGAAGATCCAGCAGCAAGAAGGAACTATGAAACCAATGCAAAGGTGTTCAATGCATTATTGGGAAGTTTGACTGAATCAGAATTTGTCAAAGTCATGCAATTGAGTACAGCAAAGGAGATCTAGGACAAAATCATTCTGAGCTATGAAGGCGATGCCAAGATAAAAAGTGCTAAACTCCAAACTCTTAGAATTCGATATGAAAAACTCAGAATGCATAATGAGGAAAGCATTGCTAATTTCTTTTTACGTCTAGATGATATTGTAAATCGTATGAGAAATCTCGATGAAACCATAACCGACACTACTCTAGTAGACAAGGTTTTAAGATCTCTAACTCCGAAATTCGAGTCAAAAGTGTCTGCTATTGAAGAGAAGCATGATCTACAAACTCTTACGATTGTTCAACTTCATGGGATTCTAACTGTATGTGAAATGAGGAAAGGAGGTCCATCTAAAGTCAAAGAAGTTTTCTTTAGAGCTGCTGCAAAAGGAAAGGAAGTAGAAGAACAAGAAGGATTAGGGTATGTTTCAGAAGAAGATGAGATAAATTTTGTAAAGAAGCTACAACTTGGCACTAGAAGGTTCAGAGGTAAAGCATGACCACTTCAATTCAAGGAAGAACAATAAAAGAAATATCAATCAACAGGTAAACATAAATAGAAGGTTTCATGATCGCAGGAATTTCTTCTTTAATGGACAATGTTTCTCATGTAATAATTTTGGTCATAAATTTGTACAATGTGTTGCATACAAAACCATCATGACCAGAGAAGCTAGAAAGCAAAGAAATGAGACTGGAGTAAAGAAGAATACTTACAACAAATTTTATCCGCTTCAAGGCAAAATTGAATGTTCTTATTGCAATAAATTTAGACATGAAGAATCTGAATGCAAGAGCAAACTTCAGCCAAAAGAACATATACCCACAAATTCCAAGGTATGGAGAAAGAAGGACTCACGGGTTGAAAGTTGTTGCATATAGTTATTTGCAGAAGGAGAATAAAATCAATGGTACATTGATAGCGGATGCTCAAAACACATGACAGGTGATAAAATAAACTTCTTTCATATAACGCATTACAGAAAGAAAATAATGTTACTTTTGGAACTGACTCTCCTACTATCATTGAGGGTAAAGGTTTTGTGTTTCTAAAAGAAAAGGTTAAAGCTAACAATTTTATGTATGTGGATGGGTTAAAGCATAACTTGTTGAGTGTAAGCCAAATGTGTGATCAAGGAAATGAAGTTGTCTTTAGTTCAAAAGAATGTGTAGTACGTGAACATGACACAGGAAAAACAGTAATAAAAGGAACTAGAACACCCAATAATCTGTATATATTAAAAGGTGGCCAAGAGCAATGCTACTTAGGTAAATCTACAGAAAATTGGTTATGGCCCAAAATATTGGGACATTTGAGCTTCTCTCAAATAAGAAAATCTAGCAGACTCAAAGCTATTCGTGATCTTCCCAACATCACTCTGCCTGAAAGTACCATATGAAAATCATGCCAATTTGGTAAGCAAACCCGGGTGCAATTCAATGCCAAAGAAGGATCAGCAAGTAAACCTCTTGAACTTATTCATATTGATCTATGTGGTCCTGTAAGGAAAAATTCACCTCGTGGAGAACAATACTATATTTTATTTATTGATGACATCATTTTTGGAAGTAATGAAGAGTCCATGAGTCAGAAAGTTGCTTCTGTTATGCAGCAAGAATTTGAAATGTCATTACTTGGGGAACTAACATATTTTCTTGGCTTACAAGTGCAACAAGAAACAGATGGCATGTTTCTGTCACAAGAAAAATATCTCAAGCAAATTCTGAAGAAGTATGGGATGGAAGACTACAAACCTGTGAGTACTCCAATGGTAACTGGATGTAACTGTAGAAATTATATAACTGATATGTTATATATCCAAGATTCTCCTGATCACACACTATTTTAACTTCATGCACAATACAAAATCTCTTCTACCATTGATCATCATATGCGGAAATTAAATCAATTGCAAGCACACATTAAAACCATAAAAATTCACACACATTAACACAGTGATTTATGGGAAAACCTGAAGCTTAAGAACCCCAACTATCTGTATATAATATATGTCATAGAGATCATGTAAAAATACTCATACAAAGCTTCTCACAAGCTCTCAGTACAATCCAATCGCTACACACTAATCAGGTCCTGATTTAGCAAATCCATGCACCGATCCTCTGCCACCTGCTAGCCTGCCTCTATTGCGCAATCCCTGCTGAATATGGAATCTGAATGAACTCGAATCCACCTGGCTTGCATTGCGCAATCCTCATTGGCATCTCCATCAATGTGTGGTGAAAACTCATGCAACACTATAGTCACAACTGATAGTCACACTTGCTCTTTCACCTACCTCTCCACTGATCTCCACTGAAACTGTCCATGCACTGTAGTTAACTGATGTATTCTTCAGTTTATTAATGAGTTATTACTTAGTGAATTAATTATTAATTAATTCACACCACTCTCACTAGTGTATCAATCAGTTAGACTAGATACAACTAGCTCAACTATGTCTAACAGAGTTAAACTAAACACAACTCCACCAACTACTTCTACTAACTCCACAAAACTCTGTCACATGAGTTCTAACTGAATTCTCCATGCAATAGCTCCACTTAACCCTCAGGAATAGCATAATTCCTTCTGTCAGCTCCTGTGCCACATCTGTGCACTTAACTGAAGTGCTCCAAGAGAATAAGATAATGTTTAGAGTCCAAATATTATTAAGAGCTAATAATATTCGACATATCTATTTTTAGACCGGCAATCTAAAATTAGATTCCACCCAATATGTCTAAAAATAGAAGTCCATCTATTTTTCCAACTTGACCAACCATCCACAAATAGCATCCTACAACTCATAGAATATGATCGACATGTCTAAAAATAAACTTTGCGCCAAAAATAGCCTGCGGGCCCACTTAGTGAAGACGACTTATTTCCACTAAGCTCATCATCTTGTTGCAATCTCAATAGTAACCTCAGTTCTCATGATGATTCTCCCATGGTGAATCAACTAGAGTATAGATCCATGATTGGAAGTTTGCTTTATCTAACCAGGACAAGAATAGACATTATGCATGCAGTTGGGATTGTTGGAAAATTCCAAGATAATCCAAAAGAGTCTCACCTTCAAGCTGTAAAAAGAATATTCAAATATCTACAAGAGACTCAAGACTTTGATCTATGTTATCCAAAGAATGTTGATCTCACTCTTCATGCTTGTAGGTTTTAACCCTGAACAGAAATTATCTACACACGAATCTTATAACAGAAAATAAACAATAGCGAGAGCATAAAACATAAAACAGATAAACACAGAGATTTTCCCCTGGATCCCAAATTGGGACGACCAGCTTGATTTTTCATTATATTCCTTTTAGTGTTACAACACATATATATACATGTGGAAGCATACATAAACCCCAATCCATTAACCCTGGATTAGAACATAACCGTAGTTCCCTTGACTGGATCTACAAAATACCAGGGGCCGAAAACCATCGTACCCCAAAACCATGTGCAAAATCATGCACAAAACATGGGTGGGTCCGCTTATGAGTGGGTCCGCACACCAAACAAATTTTCGCCAGGGCGCTGCCCCGAACCCCAACAGTGGGGGCTGCCTCCCCCCTTGTGACCCCCCTGCTGCGCCCGGCGCAATGTACAGCGCGTGGGGCTAGTCGTGGAAAGAATATAATACATACCCAACATTCTCCCACTTGTTGTTTTCTTTCCACAGGGGGCCATAGGAGAGCTTAGTCATTGGGCCAATTCTTCAACACCCATTGTTTCTCTACACCAAGAGAACTTTTGAGTGCTCACAGACTTCGTCAATGCATCTGCAACATTCTTCAAAGTGTCCACCTTTACCAGCAACACCCTTTTAACCTCAACCATATCTCTAACAAAGTGATATTGAACATCCATGTGCTTTTTCTTTGAATGGTAAGCAGGGTTCTTAGCCAAGAAAATTGCACTTTGGATATCACAGTCTATCCTTATAGCATGTTGTACCAACCCCATACTTGAACACAATCTCTGCAACCAAGCTGCTTCCTTTCTTGCATGAGTGGTTGCTATGTATTCTGCCTCTGTAGTTGAAAGAGCCACTACAGACTGTCTTTTACTCATCCAATTGACTGCACCTCCAAATAGGTTAAACACACACCCACTTGTAGATCTTCTTTGGTCCAGATCTCCAGCCCAGTCTGCATCAAAAAAACCACGAATGTCCAACATTCTTTCCAATCCTAGTCTTCCCTGGTAGCACAAGCCATAATCACTAGTGCCACGTAAATATCTGAAAACCCACTTCACTACTATCCAATGCTCCTTCCTTGGGTTTGACATAAACCTGCTCAATAATCCCACTGCATGTGCAATGTTTGGTCTAGTACAGACCACTGCATACATCAGACTACCCACTGCACTTGCATATGGAACACGGGACATATCCTCCTCTTCTTCTTGTGTCTTGGGACACTGTTCAACAGACAGCTTTACACCTACAGAAAGGAACATTCACCGTTTACTATCCTATATTGAACCTCTGCAATATAGTCTCGACATACTTCCTCTGGTTTAACTAGAGCTTCCTCTTTGCCCGATCTCTCTTAATTTCCATGCCCAAAATATAGTTTGCAGCACCAACATCCTTCATGTCGAATTTGGAGAACAGTTGGGTCTTCAAATCTTGGATAATTTCTTTGTCATTTCCAATCAACAACATATCATCCACATACAAGACCAAATAAATAACATGGTCACCAATTAATTTAAAATAAACATAGTGATCCTCTTTGCTTCTGGTGAAGCCAAGTCCCTTTCTGATACCACATCCTTGGTGACTATTTTAACCCATACAGAGACTTCTTCAACCTGCACACTAGTTCTTTCTTACCCTTCACCATAAAGCCTTCAGGTTGCTTCATGTAGATCTCCTCTTCTAGATCCTTGTGAAGAAATGTTGTCTTCACATCCATCTGTTCTATCTCAAAATAAAATGCAAAAGCAACATATAAAAGTAATCTAATAGAAGTAACTTTGGCAACAGGAGAAAAAATATCACCAAAATCAATTCCCAGCACCTGGGAATAACCTTTTGCTACCAAACGAGCTTTGTATTTCTCCACCTTGCCTTCTACATTCATCTTCTTCTTAAACACCCATTTGCTCCCAATGGGCTTCCTTCCAGCTGGCAACTCCACCAGATCCCATGCATCTTTTTTGTGCAAGGATGCCATTTCATCAACCATGGCCTCCTTCCAGAGTTTTCCATCCTCTGAATCTACTGCCTCCCTGACAGTTCTGGGATCATCATCAGTTATAGTTAAGGCAAAACCTGAACAAAAAGCAGATGGACTATACCTTTCTGGTTTCCTTCTTTCCCGAGTTGATCTTCTCACAGCTGGAGTTTGTGGCTCTTCCTCTTCTGAGTCTTCTTCTGTTGTAGAGTCTGATTCATCCTCCTTTAGCTCAAACTCTATCTTCTCAGGTTCCTTTGGTAGGACTTCATGTGTAACAACATATTTCACCTCTCTAAACACCACATCTCAACTGTACACAACCTTCCTTGTTTCTGGGTTCCAAAGCTTGTAACCCTTTAAACCATCCTTATACCCAATAAAGATGCACCTTTCAGATTTATTATCCAACTTGGTCCTTTTCTCCTTTGGAACATGTACATATGCATCACATCCAAATACCTTTAGATGTGAAAGAGAGGGTTTCTTACCAGTCCATACCTCATGTGGAGTCTTATCCTCCAACGCTAATGAAGGTGATCTATTAACTAAGTAACATGCAGTCTCCACTGCCTCTGCCCAGAATTCTTGTCCTAACCCGGTACCACTGAGCATGCTTCTTGCCTTTTCCATCAGTGTTCTGTTCATTCTTTCTGCAACTCCGTTTTGCTAAGGTGTGTATGGAGTAGTCTTCTGCCGTGCTATACCACACTTCTTATAGAACTCTTCAAATTCCTTCTTGCAGAACTCCCCACCATTATCTGTCCTTAGCGCCTTTATCTTCTTCTCTGTCTGGTTTTCCACCAAAGCCTTAAATTCTTTAAATTTGTCAAAGACTTCAGATTTCTTCCTCAAGAAATATATCCATGTATTCCTTGAGAAGTCATCTATGAATGAAACATAGTACACAGACTTTCCCAATGATGGAACTGACACAGGTCCAAACACATCACTGTGCACAAGTTCTAATATCTTGTTTGCCCTCTTAGCACCAGAAGGAAAACTCACCCGATTCTGCTTCCCATATACACAATGTTCACAGAAATCGAAATCCATAGAGAAATTAGACATACCTTCTACCATACCATTTCTATGTAGTATCCGAAGGCCCTTCTCTCCAATATGTCCAAGCCTTTGATGCCATAGCATGGTCTTTTCTCCAGAGACAGCTAGGCTTTCCGCTCCACTTTCAGGAACCATAGAACTATTACACCCATCAATAACAATGCTACCTTGTAGCTTGTACAGAGTTCCAGTCCGAACTCCCCGCATTAATACCAGTGCTCCCCGAACCATCTTGCAGGCATCTTTCTCGAACACTGTTTTTACACCTGCATCATTCATCTTGCTTACAGAAATCAGATTTCTGGCCAATGCAGGAATATGCAGAACACCAGGAAGTGTTCTAATCCTTCCACCTTGCAGCTTCAACTTGACCTTTCCACGTCCGATGATTCTGGCCTTCCTATCATCCCCTAGGAAGACATCACCACCATCATATTTCTCATACTCGCAGAACCACTCCCTATGGGGAGTGAAGTGAAAGGATGCACCTGAGTCAATCAACCATGACTCATGATCTACATGCGTATTTGAAGAAGAAGCCAAATACACATCCCCACCTTCATCCGAGGTGGTTTTTGCCTCTACAGAAGGAGCATCATCAGATCCCTTTCCTTTCTCAGGAGCTTTAGATCTGCACTCCTTTTTGTAGTGCCCTTTCTTTCCGCATTTCCAGCATACCTTTACAAACTTTCCAGGAGATTTAGATCTCCCTCTAGATTTGGATCTCCCACTCGAAACCTTATTCTTGTTTCTGTTTTGGGACCTTCCTCGTACAGATAAGGCATCTCCATTCTGGCCCTCCATATTTCTTCGTCTCATTTCCTCCGACAACAAGGCTGAGACAATGTCATCAAAATTCAAGGTAGTTGTATTGCTACCTATTGCAATAACCAGACTGTCCCACGAATCTGGTAGAGAACACAACAAACTGATGCACTTATCTTCATCTGATATTTTAATATCAACAGATGACAGCTGACTTACCACAATATTGAAGGCATTCAGATGCTCTGTCACCAAGTCTCCATCCTTCATCCTCAGGTTATATAGCCTTTTCCGCAGGAACAACTTATTCACCAGAGACTTAGATTGGTACAAAGTCCTAAGTTTTTCCCACAAATTCTTCGCCGTAGCTTCCCCAAATACATTCAACAGTACTGAATCTGAGACACACAACCGTAAGTGCTCTTAGCCTTCTGATCCAGTTTCTTCCAGTCTTCATCTGACATTGCCATTGGTTTAGTACCCATCTCTACCGCGATCCACTAATTTTTATCCACCAGCAGATCCTCCATCTTGAGCTTCCATAACTCAAAACTCTGACCATTAAATTTCTCGATCTCTATCTTTCCGCCACTTGCCATCTTCTTTCACCGCAAGAATCGATCTCGCAGATCTCCCACTGAACAGGGTCTACCTCAGGCCCTAGCAAAAAACCCTCAGCAGCAAAGGCATCCCCTTGAAGCCGAAACAGCTCTGATACCAAATGTAGGTTTTAACCCTAAACAGAAATTATCTACACACGAATATTATAACAGAAAATAAACAATAGCGAGAGCATAAAGCATTAAACAGATAAACACAGAGATTTTCCCCTGGATCCCAAATTGCGACGACCAGCTTGATTTTTCATTATATTCCTTTTAGTGTTACAACACATATATATACATGTCGAAGCATACATAAACCCCAATCCATTAACCCTGGATTAGAACATAACCGTAGTTCCCTTGACCGGATCTACAAAATAACAGGGACCGAAAACCATCGTACCCCAAAACCATGTGCAAAATCATGCACAAAACATGGGTGGATCCGCTTATGAGTGGGTCCGCACACCAAAAAAAATTTTGTCGGGGCGCTGCCTCCCCCCTTGTGACCCCCCTGCTGTGCCCGACGCAACTTACAGCGCATGGGGCTAGTCGTGGAAAGAATATAACACATACCCAACAATGCTTACACAGATGCGGACTGGGCTAGAAATTTTGATGATCGAAAAAGCACTAGTGGTGGTGCATTCTATATGGAACCCCGATTAGTATCTTGGTTCAGCAAGAAACAAAGTTTTATTGCCTTATATACAGCAGAAGCAGAATATGTGTCTGTCGCATCATGTTGCACACGACTTCTTTGGATGATGTAGACATTACAAGATATTCAAATCAAATATTCACCTCCCATCTCCATTCTATGTGATAATACAAGTGCCATTAGTATCTCGAAAAATATTGTTATGCAATCCAAGACCAAGCACATTCCTATCAAGTATCACTTCCTACGTGAACAAGTGCTTGAACAAAAGGTTAAATTGGAGTATGTTCCCTGCAAATAACAAGTTGCATATATATTTACTAAACCTCTTCCTAGTGAAGCATTCGAATATCTCAGATAGAATTTGGGAGTTGTCTCTGCCTCTCTTATCAAATCTGCTTAATTTCAGAAGATTAAATTCGGTACGTTGGTTTCATAAAGGCGAATCGTGTATATATGCGAGTTTCTGTGCATAAAACCACGTATGGTTTTTGCTGACAGAATTTATCTGGGTTCGTCTTCAGAAAAGTCTATGGTGTTGTTGGGTAATATCTGTTGTTGTTCCAGTATTCATCTTACTATACCTTTCTTTGATATTTATCTCCTTGATGAACATGCTTTTATGAATTGGTTGTTGAAGGTGTTCAGGATGCACAAGTTTAGGGGGAGAATCTACCTTGTTGAAAAGAATGCAATATTGGCATTATGATTGGTTGCTGTGTTATGATCTCCTGTTTGAGATTCTTTGATCTTGGTTATACAAATTCATATTGTTATTTGATGAAAAGGTCGTGTTGAGACCTATGTTTTAAATTTTTTATATTCAATCATGTAAGGACTTGTTAAAATTTGTAAACCCACTTGGTTGAGTAGTCAAGTCAAATATGTAATTCCACTTGGTTGGATCATTGATGTAAGTATGATTCCTTGGTGATAGAAATGGTCATACTTGGTTGAGTTATAAATTCATGTACTTCATTGAAAAATATGTCTGAATATTTAGCATGAACTCAGGGGGAGCATGCTCAATACGGTGCCCATCGAATCTGTAGAGCTATTATTTCTACAAGGAAAGAGAAACCTTGGTTTGGTATTGATCTTCCCTTTTCCCTTGATGTCAAAAGGGGAGTAACTTGGTGTTTGAATAATAATGTTTTTGATTGATGTATCTATCAGGTATCTACAGGTTGTTGTGATCAAACACCAACATGGTTGCCATCGAGTCCAAAGGGGGAGATTGTTAGCATTATGATGTAATATGTTGTCCTTGATGGAAACATACTCGATGAATTTGTCCTTGATGGAAACCTATTTGATGATTTGCCTGTTTTTAAAGATGAAAACATGATGTTTCTATAGGTCAGTTCAGATGTGACAGAGAAAGGAATTCCAGTCAGTGCCAAAGAAATGAAACAGGAAATATTTCTCAATGTATATGCAGGTTTGATGAAAGAAACCCGCGTATATACACTACTTGGTATACATTCAATTTGTGTATACATCTAGAATTACTATATTCACAATTATTATGAAGAGAAGTCATGTATACACGCGGGTACAGAGAAGAAAATTCGGGTATGCCTTTTGCGCTCTAAAATTATGATACCAAAGGGCATTACCATGGTATTAGCCCATAGTATTGAGCGTTGTGTCATATATTTGATTCCATCCAAGAATACCATCGGAAATTGTATGGTTTTGGCTCATGGTATTGGTAAAGGCTAAATCTATATAAGGACAAGAAGATCATAGGGCAAGGGTGTGCATGTGTAAGGGTTGTTACTGAATACTTCTCTCTGAAGTATATATGCATGGGATGAACTCTATTTTATTGGTAGATCTGAATCTATGATGCACCCTTGCATACAATGATGGATCAGGATCTCTAGACCTGAAATGAATATGTACTTGCGTGATCTAATTATGAGATGTTTGGGTCTGTGACCCGTTGCATGTTTGTTGAAGTGAAGTAAGGAAATCTAAGTAGGTTTATAGATTTGCATCTTTCTGCAGTAATAATATTTACATATCTATACGCTATTTCATCACAGTGAAAGCGCGTATACACGTGGCTTTGTCTCAAATATCGCGTGCTTGGAAGTCAGGGTTTTCTGAAGCTTACTGGAGAGGTTATATGTTTATTGCTACTATATTTCTGTTGTCTATTAATGAAGTCTTCATGCAGATCTGGGTTGTTTGAATATTATATATGCTGCTAAGTTGAATATGTACAAATCTGGTCAATGAGTGAGTAAATATGTTTAATGATGACTGACTGATTAAGGGTTCTGCAATGCTGAAAAATATATTTGACTGAAAGCCTCAGATCTAGCTCTGAGACTGATCATATTCTGTAAATTCAGTATTCTCATATCTATATGCAGGTTGGTGTGAAGGAAAGTGCGTATACACGCAGGATCAGTAAAGTGAAGTAGCGTATGTATTTTAAGATAATGAATGATCAGGGTTGATATTGATTCTGCATACTGATTCTGAAATCTGGGTCTATTACTGTGTTTTGGTTATAGTGATCTCACTGTTATGATTGAAGTTTGTGTTAATTTTATTATTGATGATCTTTATGATGAGTTGTGTTGAATTTGTGGGATCCAATGTGAAAATTGATGAATCGTGGTCTGCAGTGGTTCTAAGGGTTGAATCCTTCAGTGTGGAAGCAAAATTTTCCTGCCATTAGAAGCTGGTGTTCTGATCAGGGAGTTGAAGCTCCCTTCCAGTAGTGGCTGGTAAACGAGATCAGGGGGTTGGAGCTCTCTTCCAGTGGCAGCTAGAGAACGAGAGAAGGTTTCTGCCTTCTGCAAGTAGATGCCGAAGTACTGATATGAGTATGCATTAGTATAATGTTGTAAGCAGTTTTCCATATAATAAATATTGAAGACAGAGACGATAGCAACGATGGTTTTCTCCCGAATTGGGTTACCACCTTAAATCTTGGTGTTCATGTGTGATGCTCTTGTGTTATGATTTATTCTGTTATTACTGCATATATTTACTTCTTAAATATCTGATGCATAGATGATAAGCTGGGTTAAAGAATGTTTCTGAAAGATTATCTAACAACAAATTTATCTTAGTATACGCAAGTTTCTGTTAGTGTATCCGTGTATATACGCTAGTTGTACGAATCAAAGTCGCGTATAGAAATCAGTATGAGAAAAGTAAAAGATTGTGATTATTGAAAATACTGTTTCACCCCCACCTCTCAGTATTTTTCCCAACAATATGGATATGTAACCCTTCTCGAGAGATAGTTCTTTCGACATCACTTCTAGGAAATCTCATCCAAGATGAGCCTCATGGACACCTTGATCTATCCCATTGTTCTATATGGCTTGGATATTTGGGGATGATGTTTACTTGAGTTGGATTGGGCTTTAGTTGAGAGAGTTCAAATTCTTCTTCTCTGCCGCATCATTAGATTCAAAAATACAGTACCTCAGCACATCATCCTTGATGAGTTTGGAGCTTAGCCCTTTTAGTTTTGGATGGTCTTAAGTTTGGTCTCATTCTTACATCGTGTCCAAGGATTTTCAAACTCGATAAAGAGTAGGTAATGATATCCTTACTTGGAATATTTCTCATCTGAGACTATTTCCCGTTCTACTCCCTCGTGTTGATCTATATTTTGGCTTACATGAGTTTCATATCTCCTAGAATCAATGGGAATTCAATTGGATCATCTACTTCAGTTCCAATATTCCGTAGATGCATCTTTTCACGTTTTACCTACTAGACAGGAGATAAAAAAGATCATCACGGAGGACATCTACATGTAGTTCGTCTAGGTCACCTGTGTCAATCCTTCGGGGCAGTTGTTCCCAAAGAAGGCTTTCTAAGTTGAGCCCTTCTTGGAGTTGAGAGACGTGCTCATTCTTTGACCCCAGTATACGTTTCACCACTAGATGCATGCTCTTCACTTTCCTCTAAGCCATTTTAGAGTAAGTTCTCATATACTTCTAGTAGGGAAAGACCATTAGATTTATATACTAGATAGAATTTTCCATGTATTTCATTTACAGGAAGTGGAGACTGAGGTGCACTTCATTTTTAGATTCCTTGATCAGACGAAGGTTCCATTCCTTGTTTAGATATTCTCATACCCTCACTAGATTTTTCAAGTATCCCGATTAGAGATGTTTGGCCCCATATATGCAGGAATCTCTCAAGTTCTGAGTGCATATTCTTCAGCCTCCCATCAGACCGGTCCTCACACAGAGGATCATGACATATTTCATGGTACTACCTTCAAACAGGTTCACCAAGAGACCGTTTGATACCAGTTCATATCCATTCTCTAGATAAGTGAGGACCATGGAACCTCATCCTACCACATGATATTTCATCATAAAATCCGTCTCAAATCCATTCCTGAGAGATGAACTGGGTCCTCCATACCTCAGCAATACACAAACTCCCCCAGGCAACGATCTAGTGGACAGTTTGCACTTTCCACTGACCCTTCATCTAGCCAACAGACTTTGTGGAGTTTCTTCAGTGTTCATTTAGCCTCATATGTTATGAGAGATGGGTCTAACCCTCATATGCATTAGCTCCTAGATATTATTTGCCATGGAATTTCATACATTGTATTTATATGTTCCTAGATTTTACTTTTTATATTCATGCATTGTAATTTTTATAGGAGACCGCTTGGTTCTCCCGCATTGTATGGACATCATTGTAATCAACACTCCCTTTTACCTAATTTTTGGTCAATAGTTGGACATAAATATAATTATCTTATATTATCTTTATCTTCAAAATGCATGCAATTGGGTCTGCAAATCCAACCTTTGTGTGATGGTACTTTGGTGTTAGGAAACTAGTCCCTTTTATTTCAATGTGCAAAGAGAAAATTAATTGAAAGTTAAAAAAAAAATCAATTCCTTCCTTATAACAATTATAAGAGAGAGGCGTGTAGTTAATTCATTTCTAAATATAAATTTCATACGTGATATTTAATAATATTATTTGTAATTAAAAAATTCAATGTACATCATAAATAAAATATCTTAATGCTCATGTTAACTAAAATATTTTAATGTCCACAATTTACATATTATATATAGTTTAAAATTATATATATATTTCCAAAGAAATATACAGGAAGATCCACTAGAAGGGATCCTAACCTCGAGGCTGTGGAGGAGAATTGACCTTGTGACCTCCCATTAGCGAGATGCTTTAGTGATACTACATTTTGACCATTTTATTAAGGTTTAATTTTGAATGGAACAAATATTTCTTGGAAGTGCATGTTTAAACTATTTTATTCCATGTATTCAATGGATTTTCAAGGGGTTGAATCCATTTATGCATTCAAAAATGTTAGAGAAAGAGAGAGAGAGATTACAACCCAAGGCAAAAGAAATATGGTAAACATATTTCATTCTCACTCTCAGTAGATATGTAAATAAATAATTTTAATATCCATATTAACTAATGTATTTTAATATAAAAAAATGCTCAAACTAGCTTATATTACTTCTGACATAGCCAAGAAGATTTTATAAAATATATTTTTTTTAAACGAAAAAAAAAATAAAAAAAAAATAAAAAATAAAAATAAATAAATAAATAAAAATCATTATATCTAGGGTTAACTTAACACAAAAAAATGTAAAACGAATCATAAAATTAATTCTGCAAAATGGGTCATATATGTCCAGGGACATAATAAATTTATATTTTTTCATATGCGTGTAAGTAATAAGGCCACTAGAATGAAATTGTTTCCCATACCTATTAATAATAACCACATTTATAAAATTCTTTCACGATCGTGGATGATGTGCGCTACGCTGAGCTAGGTCAAGCACGCCCCTGTCTGCGTTTCTGAGCAGCGAGGCTGCTTCCTGCAGCGGCCTACCTAGGGCTCTGCCCCCATGGAGGCGCAGGGCTCGCCCAAGTAGCCTTTTCCACCTCCCTCTTCCTCCGCAATGGATTCTTTCAATCAGCTTCTGGCTGGTTTGCCCCAGAAGAAAATAAATGAAGCAGCCAAATTTGTGAAGAAGCTAGAAGATATTCCTGAGATCTCTTTGCCTCCAAAGACCCCCATCCAAGTTGCTTTGTCTCTGGCTGATCGTGCCCTCGTTGGCCAATTCACCGGGCTTTGGCCCTCTCTGAAATCTACCGAGCAATGGGTTAATAAGAAATGGGCTCCTCTGATCAAGAAAAACGTCACTTCTTATTTTCTTGGGCGAGGGTTCTTCCTCTTTGAATTCTCCTCCAAAGAAGATAAAGATCTGATTTTCCAAAATGGGCCCTCAGGGACTATATCTGAATAAATGGACACCGGACTTCGATCCAGCAGTTGATGTTCCCACGGCGGTTCTGGTGTGGGTTTGGCTTCCAAACCTCCTATTCCATTGTTGGAACTGGGATTCCTTGAAACACATCGGCAACGCCCTTGGGAAATTCATAGATCAGGAAAACAACAAGGATCAGTATGACTGTGCTAGAATCTGCGTAGAATTAGATCTAGAGGTGGGTCTCCCAGAGGCCATCAAAATCAATGTCGGTTGTTGGTCCCATGTGCAGAAATTGGACTATGAGCAGATGCCATTTAAATGCAGGAAATGTCATGTTTACAGCCACTTTGCTAGAGGTTGTCCGTCCAATGATGAGCCAGAGAAAGGAAACGAAGAGGGTTGGAACCAAGTTAAGCATTCAAAGATATCTCACAAAGGTCAAAAATCTAGAGGCCCTAATGGAAAAGGTCCTCTTCAGGCCAATGCTCAGAAGCCCCCTCCCAAAAAGGGACAAGAAAATAAATTCGACCCCCTAAGCCAACAAACAGAGGCAACTCAGGAAATCGAGATTCAAAATCCAGTCTCACCAAGCAAAGGCACATCCTCCACCTCTCTCAAAGGAACAAGTGCTGCAAAAAGCTCCAAAGGCATTCCTCTAGAATTTGAGGAAGAAGAACAAGAATCGGAAGAATCAGAGGAGGAAGGAGAAATAGGAGAGTCTCAAGCCTCGGTAAGGAGATCCATAAGAGGCCACAAGACTGACAAGGAAAAAAGAGAGCAGGAAACATACAAAGAAAAGCTTCAGGGTAGCCAACCAACTCTTGAGAAGCTGCTAGCCTCAAAGCCAAAGACGGTGAAAAATCAGCCCCAAGGCTCCAAGGGAGCCCATCAGAAACATAAATAATGAAGGTCATATCCTGGAACTGTAGAGGTATGGGGAGTACAATCAAGGAAGAATCCATTAGAAGTTTAATAAGAATAGAATCTCCTGACATACTTCTCGTCTAGGAGACCAAGCTGGAAGGCGTAGTCTTTCTGCATGCAAGCAAGAAACTCTGGAACAAAAGTGAAGCAAGAGAAATCTCTGCCCGAGGAGCCTTGAGAGGACTAGGCACCATATGGAATGCCAGCAAATTTGCAGTTATCGATGAGGCTAGCAATACTCATTGGTTGCTACTGCAAATGCAGCATCTGGTCACCAAAGAAATTTTCTGTCTTTTCAATGTATACTCCCCAGTCAATATTGGGGAAAAAAAGGACTGTTGGGACACTATAAGGCACCAAGCAAATCTAGCAAACTTGGAAAACATAATCATTGCTGGAGATCTCAATCTCACTCTTAATTCGTCTGAAAAAAGAGGAGGCAGCGTAGTTCGAGATCTGGCAAGGGAATGGGCGGAGGATCTTATGCGGGATTGGGACCTGCTGGACATCAAACCCACCTCCGGTAAGTATTCTTGGTCTAACAAAAGAACTGGTCCAGGCCATATTGCTGCCAGACTGGATAGATTTTTCATTCAAAGTTCCTTCCTGTTATTAGGACTAGAACCTAGAATGCATATTCTCTCTAGCAGCACCTCGGATCATAAACCCATCAAGCTAGAACTCCAATCCCACCTAGATCTGGGCCCTATTCCTTTCAGATTTAGCCCTCTCTGGGTCAAGGAGCCAGATTTCATGCAATTAGTCAAGGATTGTTGGAAATAGCCAGACAAAGGCTCCCCCTTCTTTGTCTGGGAGGAAAAGCTCAGAAGGGTGAAAGGGGCACTAAAAAGATGGACCAAATCGTTGCCCAATCCAGCTACAGAAAGAAAAATTATCAAAAGAGCTCTAGCCACTCATCAACTACAAGTGGAGGATGTCGTCATTACTGATGAGATCTTAGAAAAAGAGGCTCACCTTCAGCAGAGTTTTCATAAGGCCTGCTTGGCTGAAGAGGAATACTAGAGATTAAATTCCCGAAGCCTTTGGCTCAAAGCAGGGGACAGGAACTCTTCTTTCTTCCACAAACAAGCCCAGGCCAATAAATGCTTCAACTCCATATCCGAGATCAAGGAGGAGAATGTCATCCATAAGGACTTTGAGGACATCAAGAAAGCAGCCTTCTCTCACTTCAAAAACTTGTATAGTGAGGACACGGATCTGGATCAATATCCAAATCGGTTAGATATTGTTCCACATTCAATCTCTCATAGAATGAATGCTCTCCTAGAGGCCAAAGTCTCCAAGAACGAAGTTAAAAATTCCCTTTTTTCCATGGATCCTGATAAGGCCCCTGGACCGGATGGTTTCTCTGCCAGGTTCCTACAAGCCTGTTGGCCGATAGTTGAAAAGGATCTCTTCAAAATGGTCCAAAAATCCCAAGATTGTCATAAAATCGGGCGTAGCACAAACTCAACTTTTTTAGCCCTCATCCCTAAGGAGAAAGGAGCCAGCAACTTTAACAGATTTCGCCCGATCTCCTTGTGCAATATAGGGTACAAGCTAATTACCAAAGTGATTGAAAATAGATTGAAGCTCATTCTTCCCAAAGTTATTCCGGAGAACCAAGGAGGCTTCATCCAGGGCAGGCAGATTGTGGATAAATTCACTTTAGTCCAAGAGGAAATTCACTCAAGCTTGCACCGAAATGAACAAGGTATGGTTATCAAACTCGATTTAGCAAATGCATTTGATCGACTAAGACACAGCTTTCTGTTAAATGTCTTGAGCAAGTTTGGTTTTGGTGTAAGTATCATAAATTGGATCCAGGCTTGCATCTCGGAGCCCTGGATTGCACCTCTAGTGAATGGCAGAGCCACAGATTTCTTTAAAGCCACGAGAGGTCTTAGGCAGGGGTGCCCATTCTCCCCTCTTCTCTTTGTCATCCAAGCCTCGATTCTCAGCTTTCTGTTAGATAAGAAGATGCAAGACCAAGATATCAATGGACTTTGTATAGCAAGAGGGGTCAAAAACATAAACCATGCCCTCTTTGCAGATGATACCTTGTTATTGGGGGCTGCCACTCTATCCTCAGCCTCCAAGTTCAAAGCATTGTTGGATGACTTTTGTGAGGCCTCTGGCAATGTCTTAAACAAGAACAAATTTCACATTTACAGCTAGAATACTTCGCCCAAATTTCTCTCTGTTATTGTTAGATGCCTGGGCTTTGCAGCCTCCCCTTCTTGGACCTCATTTAAATACCCGGGCCTTCCTGTATTTCATAAAAGATCTCTTAGTAAAGACTGACTCCCTCAATTTGAGAAATTTAAGAGCAAGCTTCAAGCCTGGGGTTACTCCTGGGTCAACATTGCTGGTAAATCAGTTCTTATAAAATCTGTGCTCACCAGTCTTCCCCTATTTCATTTCGTTGTTCTTCTTGCTTCGGTGAGTATCCTTAGAAAAATGGAGGAGTGTATTCGACGCTTCTTCTAGAAGGGAGGCAAACAGAATGAAAACAAACTGCCTCTAGTCAACTGGGAGACCATCTCCAAGCCTCTATGGGAGGGCGGATTGAACTTTAAAAAGCTCAGTCACCAAAACATTGCTATGGGAGCGAAATTAATATGGAAAATTATCGTGCCCAAGCCAAGCTAGGCTCAACTGGCTCTCTGGAAAAAATACTTCAGAGGTCCTCACACCTGCTGTTTGGACACTCCGGTTCATCTGCCTAACTCTTCTTTCCTCAAGCTTTATGCCAAAGTTGCTCCTCTTATCAAATCGCATTCTTTTTGGATCCTAAGAAACGGGAAAAGGATAAATATTTGGACTAATAGAATTCTGAATGTTGATCCAATTGAAGACAGAGGCTCCATCAGTGCGCTTCGTTGCTGGATGGAAGGAGCTGAGATGAAAACGTTATGGGATATTTCTGTGTGGAACGATCAAATTGGGTAGGCTGGAAACAAATCGATGTGCCAAGTCATCTGCAGCAGGAATGGCGTTCGCTGCTAGGCTTTCTCCATGGCATGGTGCCCATTCACATCTGCAAAAAAGACACGAAAGGCTGGGGACAGAAGGTAAATGGGTACGCTATTGAAATGGGTTATGATAAGCTGAGGGAGAGGTCCTACGCTCCCCCTGATCCAACGCCATGGCAAGGCATCTGGCGCTGCCCCTCGTGGCCTAAAGTGGATTATTTCTCTTGCCTCCTATGCCACAGTAAAATACTCACTCATGAAAATCTGCAGAGGAAAGGGTTTCACGGTCCCTCAAAATGTTCTTTGTGTAAAGAAAATTCAGAGAGTGTTACCCATCTAATGTTAGAATGCAGATTTTCTATGCAGATATGGTTTACATTCCTTCACATGCTGAACTCCAACATCACGCTCCCAAGTTCCACTGTTGAGTTATTTTCTAAGTGGGCGAACAAGTATCCCGGTCCTCCTCCAAAAAATCAGGTAATCAAAGCTGCTTGGTCTATTCTCCCAAAGGTAATATGCTGGTAGATTTGGCTTGAACGGAACAAAAGAATTTTCAGAAACATTGAGAAAAACCTCAAAGCAATAGAAAACAAGATCAAATGCCATCTAAAAGAGTGTCTGGTTGACTTAAAAGACGACTCTAACCTTAGTCAACAAGACATAGCTTGGGGCTCTTTCCTTGATCTTTGCTTCCAAAAAGATTTAAGGAATGCCCCTCCTCCAAAAGCCTGGAAAATAAGAGAATCCGAAAAAAACTTTCAAGATTGGATCATAAATCAAACAAGACACTCTCTCTTCTTTGATGGGGCAGCAAAGGGAAATCCAGGCAAAGCTGGTGCAGGTGGCATTATTTTAAATCTAGATGGAAAAAAGACACACTCCTTCACCTGGGGGCTAGGCCACTTAACCAGTATTCAAGCTGAGGCTTTGGCTCTCTTTCAAGGACTCAAGCTTCTCAAAGCCTTAAACATTAGTGAAGCAAATGTATTTGGAAACTTCCAGATCATCATAAACACAATTGTATCTAACTCTCCAGCTTTGGACTTAAAACTCACAAGACTGATTGCCAGAATCAAGGACTTCGAAAACTCTTTCTAGAAGTTGAATTTCTTCCATGTGCTGAGAATTAACAATAAAGAGGCGGACATCGAAGCCAATAAAGCTGCCCTCCTTTCTGCTGGGGTCAAGATGAAGGATGAAGAAGAATCATGGGAACCCATTCCATAAGCTAATTTGCTGCCATGTTTTATTGTTTTCTCTTAAGTCAATTTGTTTGTATTTTCAAATTTGGAAAATTTTCTGAAATCGAATTCATAGTAACATCACTAAAGAGAAGGATTCCAAGCATTAGTTCCACAATCATCCTTAGTGGGGAGGTGCAACGGGCTATAGCCCTACTTCATGTAAACAGAATTTTGGCATTTAGACCAAGTTTACAATAATATTCCATAACCATTACTGTAAAAAAAATAATAATAATAACCACATTTATTTATATTAGCTATCATTGTGCATATATGTACTTCCTATATCATTAAATTAGAATTTCCAAATAATATTGGCAATCAAAAAAAAAAATATATATATATATATATATATATATATATATAATATAAAATAAAAATCACTATACCTCTCGTTAACTTAACACTCATAATTTTTTTAAAGCATACGGTCAAATTAATACCACAAAACAGATCATAAATGTCCCCCTAGTGACATAATAATTAATTTAAGTTTTATAATATTTATTGTGAGACTAGTTGGCAGAATTAGAGTTGTTTAAGGATTTTAAAATTTGTTTTAAGAATTTATTAAAATAATTAAATTAAATATTGAAAATAAATATTTTAATATGATTAATTAAGTTGATTTTTTTAATATAAATTATGTTAAAAAAAATCGATTAATAAATATTGTGCATTATGTTTAATAATATTAATTAATTAAATTTAATAACATGATATAATTAAACAATATCCGTAAGCTACATGCATATTATATACATCAATTTCTAAATTAAAATAATTGTAAAAAAATTGTCAAAATTTACTTTAAAAATACATGATTGCATTATAAATTTATATGACCATTCTTGTAACATAATGTACGTGATTTAAAAAATTATATAAAATTTTATAAAGTAATTCATAATTTTAAAAACAAAATATAAATTTCATTAATTTTGAAAAAATTATATTTTTATTGTGCCTAGAGGCTTATTTTATAACTTAATGTGAAGACGATGTGTAAGTATATTTGTATCTCTTAAAATAAAAATAAAATATTATTTTATATATATATATAGACAAGGGTATTCCATCTAACTACATGACCATTATGGAGAAGAAGCTTATTTTGGAGAAGAAGCTTAGCCTTTGGCTTGAAAGTCAGGGAAAAAGAGCTAAAGGATAAGCCAGTTTTAGGAGACATCACTCGACTATTGACCATCTGGTCACTCTTAGAATCATTGCGGAGGAATGTCGCAATAGTAAAGCCGATCTCTTCTGTTGCTTTGTGGACTTTAGAAAAGCTTTCGACACTATTCCTCGAGATAAACCTTGGGAGAGACTTAAAGAGATCACGGTTCCTCCTGAGCTGAGGGTTGCTGTGATCCGTCTCTATGAGACTGCCACTGCCAAGCTTAAGACCAATGAGGGGTGGTCTAAAGACATTAAATGTAATATTGGAGTTAAGCAAGTGTGTCCCCTATCCCCTACCCTTTTTGGCATATACATCGATAAGCTAGAGGAGTGTCTGGAATCTACGGGGTGCAAGGGCACTGAGCTTGCTGGTGTTCCCATTACTCTTCTCCTCTATGCCGATGATATCGTTCTTCTTGCAAAAAGCCATGATGACCTTGACAAGCAGCTCCAGATTCTTCATAACTACTGCTCCAAGATGGGTATGACAATTAATACCGACAAGACTAAAGTCATGATCATTAAATCCAAAAAGATCACCCATGGTAGTTTCATGTATAGCAACCAGTGCTTAGAGAAGGTTTCTTCTTATAAGTATTTGGGCATTGATTTCCCTCATCATCTCAACTAGAATTATGGCATTGAGAAAATGATTATTGGGGGTTGGAAGCTTATTATGAGCTTGAAAGCAATTGTAAGTCGATCGATCTTTACATTTGGAGTAAAAAGAGGTTCATCTTTGAGACCCTTGTCACCCCTGTTGTATTATACGAATGTGAAGTTTGGGGTTGCAGTATACCTAGAGAGTCATGGAGGAAGATTGAGATGATTCAAAAGCAATTCATAACCTACAACCTTAAGATCAAGGGAAATGCTCCCTATCATATCCTCTTGATCGAATCTGGTTTGTCCCCCATTGAAAGTACAACTATGTTTAGATATCTGATGTATAAGAAGAAGCTTGACAACACGGAACCAAAAAGGCTCCCTAAAATTGCTTCTAAATGTATTCAGAACCCTCACCTTCGCCTCAAGCACGGGTGGCATAAGGATGCCTAGTCCTGGCTCAACCATTGGGGAATTAAGGAGGAGCTCAGTATGGGAAGTAAAGATAATATCAAAAATACTATTACCTCCAAGTTTAAGGACAAGTTGTGGGAGGATCAGGAGCTGGAGGGTAAAAGGAAGCTAAGATACTATAAGGAAGTGATCAACCCCACCATTGATAATCAAAAGTATATGTATGCGTTGTCCGACAATAAGAAAAAACTAAACATCTCTAAGATAAGAACTAATTCCCATGAGCTTCAGAGTGAGAGTGGGCGGTGGTCTATTCCCAAGACCCCTTGGAACGATAGAATCTGTCAGATTTGTGATTCTAAGCAGGTGGAAGATGAAAATCACTTCCTTTTAGACTACCCTACTCTTACTCACATTCGCTCTCAATTCCCTACCATCTGCCACACTTCCAGTTTTCTTGACCTATTAAGCCAACCCACCTATAACAATCTTGGAGCACTTATTCCCCTTCTCTTTGACCATAGAAACAAGATTTTGAAGAACCACACTTAGATTCTTTTTCCTTTCTTAAGGTTTGATAGACCGCATTGGTGTTAACGGACGGTAACCATCATCATCATCATCGTCATATATATATATATATATATATATATATATATATATATATGAAGTTGATATCAAATGTTTTTGAAAAGTATAAGGTTTAAATATCTTACATAATTTTTCACTTATTATTACTAAGAAGTGAAAAATTATGTAAGATATTTAAACCTTATACTTTTCAAAAACATTTGATATCAACTTCATATATATCAATATATACAAAAAAATGTTAAAATAAAATATTTATATGTTGTATAGAATAAAATATCCAATGTGGGTTATGAATAATTTTTTTTAATATGAATTAATATTGACGTATACTTAAAATTAATTTAATAACAAAAAATCCAATTTATTGAGCTAAGGCTCACTCTACAACCCAATGTGAAAGTGATGTGTAAGTATGTCTATACCTTATATATATATATATATATGACCCAATATAATTTCATATAAAGTAATTATAAGTGAAAAAAAAAATATCTTAATAAGGTATTTAAACTTTATACTTTTCAAAAACATTTTAACTAGTAATAAAAATAAAAAAAATAAATAAATAATAATAATAATAATAATAATAATAAATAAAATGTTAAAAGAAAATATTTTAATGTTGTATAGAATATGAATATTTTTTTTTTTAATATGAATTAAAATTGGCTTATACTTAAAATTATATTAATAACAAAAAAACTAGTTTAATGTGCGGTGATAAAATGACTCAATGCACATGTTATGTAATCTCTATAACATTCAAAAATACAATTTAAACGATAAAAGATTACACATTATTTTTTGCACTCTAAAATAAGTTTACTTCTGAAGAAATTTAATGCCTAATCCTTGGTTAAGGTAAACCTATGTTGGTAATTAAAAAAATTCTATATAAACTTCAATAAAATATTGAAAATTAATTTCAGTAATAATATTGAAAATTGTAATTGTTATTAAATTTAATTAGTGCATTTCAAAAGAAATATTATTACCATTTAAATTCAAATTTAACATTAAATTTAAACTTTTTTATTTACTAGCATTACTATTCCAAAATACCCAATTTATAAACTCTATCTTTGATTCAAACCTTCTCTAGAAACAAAGTTACTTGTTTGAAGGAATTATGTGTAAAATCATTGTAAAATTGAAACCACTAGTTAAAATTTCGAAATAAAGATGACAAATATTAAAAATAAAAAACACCTCCATCAAAATATATAGAAAATATTCTACTCAAATCAAAATTCAATGACCAAGAAACCACAGAGAGAAATAATTTTTTCTAAGAACACTAAACAATTCCCATACATAGATTGCAATACTATTATCCATAACATATACATTCTAATATTAATATCACATAACCAAAACAATACAAATACAACATATTTATTGGAATTTCAAAATGCTTATGTAATATAACGACAATGAAATATGCAATACTCAGGTAATATATAATATTATAACAACAATCAAATAGCCAAATAATTTAAGAAAACTACATTGCAAACACAAATACTGCACAATCACTCGCTTAATATTCCTCTACCAACAAGGGCAACATGATCGACAAGATTTTAACGTTGCACTTCAATTTTTCTTTTCAGTTCAACCACGTGGACAACGTCTCACAATATATTTTCCTCAAACAAGTCTTTGAAAGTGCAGTGCCTGCCAAATTTTGTATGATTATCCTCGTTAATCAGTCCATCCAATGGATGTACAGTAGAGAGAGGATTGGGGTAGTAGAATGTTACATATTGAGTTTATTGCAGTTTGATGATCCCCTTTCTTGAAACATCTATTACTTAGAATCTACACCATTCATATTTAATAAGTTAGAGTATCAAATCAATATATATAATTCTTTACAGAGGTAAAAAATATGGAAGAGACAATTGCAATTGCCATTTAATTTAATAAAAAAATGATTAATTGACACATACATATTTCCCTTTTTATTTTGCTATTGATTCCAAGTTTTTCCCGGGTTAAAAAGAAGGACATTGAAGTGTCTTGTCCATTAGAAAGACCTAAACTAGCTAACATTTACTCCAGCTGCAACATTATATTTCAAATATGTTAAAAAGGAAACACAAGGCCACCAAAATGTATAGTTCATGGAAGCTAAATCAGAATAAGAATCTTGTAGAGGAAACTTTTAAATAATTTTTTTGTTAAATCATTGGAGAATAGAATAAACCACAAAATATTGAACAATTAAGACTTGTACCATTATATGTTGGTTCTTGACTTCTTCATTCAAATTACAGTACTTTGCGAACAACCCTATACCACTGTGTGCTCAATTCTTTACTTCCTAATTCAAATTATACAACTTTGCGAACAACCCTCATGCATTAGATATGATTGTGACTAAACATATGCAGCAAACTTGGAAGATGAAAGAAACAATGTTCAATTCTTTAAATAGACATGAAAATAAGACACTTGAATTTTTAAATAAAGCTAAATAATTATTTTACTACGGCATTTGTTCCAAAAAATGAAAGTTGTTTTCTCCAAATTAATCCCAATACGATAAAATATGAGCGAATGAAAGGAAAAAACTTTTTTTTAACCAAATGGGGAGGGTGAAATAATTATCATAAATACATATTCTTGTAAATTGGGGTGAATGGAAGGTTGTAACTCCAAATTTCAAGGGATAATTTTATTTTTTTACCCTCTCCCTTAAAATAAGGCGGGCTAACCTCTAGACCTAATTTATTTATAAAATAAATTTGGGGCGATTTGAAATAATATATTATGATATAAAAATTCACCCAAAAAAAATTTAAAACCCTTTAATTTCGCCCAAGGGCGAATATTCGCCCCTAAAATTTTCTATGGAAAGCAGGGGCGAATGCTTCAGAGGGACGAAGTTCAATGCATGGAGATGATGGAGGAGATCCACCTCCTTCTCCTCTCTGCGAGCGAAAGTTCTTCCTCCTCTTCCCACCATCGTCAAAGGAATTCAGGAAATGCATCTAATAAACCGTTCTTTAATTTAGATGTCAAATTTGATCTTCCCATGTATAATGGTGAAAGTAATGCAGAGAAGCTTAACAACTAGATTAGGCAGTTTGAACTCTACTGCAAGATTCAGCAGATTGTGGAGGACGAGGAAAAGATCCAGTTGGCTTCTCTTCGAATGAATGGCACTGATCTTATCCAGTGGGAGAGAAAATTGCAAGGCAACAATAATTTGGGTAATCTTATTTCCTCATAGTCACTTTTTACTGTTGCACTAAAAGATCAATTCTATGTATTGGGTTATAAGCAAAAAGCCTTAATGGAGTGGCAGTACCTAGGGCAAGGCAAAGGCCAAAACGTGCAAAGCTTTACCGAGGAATTTAGAAAATAAGCATTAAGTTTGGGCATTTCAATTGATTCACCTGAAGTGGTAACTAAGTATATTGGGTCACTACATAGTTACATTAGACATTCATTGTTAATGTTTGAACCTACTACTACTGACTCGGCCGGTGTAAAGGCCATTCATCTTGAAAACAGGGGCAAAAATGATAAAGATGATCATTCAAAGAAACCACCTTTCAAACCTTCAAATGAAAATTCAAGGGGAAAGGAAAGGGAAAGGAAAAGAAGATGACATCAACAAAGAAAGAAAAAGGAGAAAGGCCTTATTGCACTCACTGCAAAAAGGAAGGTTCATGACGATGATCATTTCTGGAAGCTATACCCAGAAAAGAAGCCAAAGAGATATGGTGGAAAGGGTAAGCAAAAGACGGTAGCAACCATGCAGCAAGGTCTTGGATCTGACTCTGGTGATGAGGCATTAATCACATCAGCAAGCACAAAAGGTACTCTTTCTCTTCACGTTAATCTTGAATTGCATGAAAACACTAGTTCAACAGATGAGCCTCTTCCTAATGAACGAAAGAGAATTGAGTTGTTTCATATTAGAGTTGTAATAAATCATACAAAAGTAGAAACTCTATTTGATTCAGGCTCTCAAGAAAATTTAATCTCATAATCCTTGGTTAAAAAGATAGGCTTAGAAGTTAAGCCTCATCTGAAACCTTATCTGGTCGGATAGATACATGACAAAGTAAAATTAAATGTAACCAAGCAATGTGAGGTTAAATTTGTAATTGCTTCTAAACTAGTGGATGAAGTAGAGTTGGATGTCATACCATTGGATATCTGTGGTATTGTGTTAGGAAGTCCCTATCTTTATGACAGGAAAGCGGTTTTCTTTTGACATGAAAATAAATACCAAATCAAAAAATATGGGGTAGAATATATTGTAAGAGCTCATCAAACCAAGGTCAGTGCCAATCTTGTAACAACAGGGCAGATGAAGAGATTAGTGAATTCCAACAAAGGGTGTTTTCTCATGGTTGTGATAGCAAAAGATGCAGAAACATCTGACGCTTTCTGAGGATGTGATCTGGCTCATAAAAAGAAATTATGTGAATTTATTTCTAACTATGATGAGTTGTTTCAGGAACCCAGAGGATTTCCTCCAAAACGAGAAATCCAACATGAGATCCATTTGCAGCATGATGTTCCATTGCCAAACATTAGTATGTATAAGATGTCGTCTATCGAGATGGAGGAGATCAAAAAGCAGGTACAGGAATTATTGGACCAAGGGGTCATCCGACCAAGTACTTCTCCATGCGGCTCATCGATTGTGTTAGTGCCTAAGAAAGATGGCACATGGAGAATGTGTGTGGATTATTGGGCACTAAAAAAATCACGGCGAAGAACCGATACCCTCTCCCTCGCATTGATGATTCTTTAGATCAATTAAAGAATGCTATCTATTTTACCAAATTGGATTTGTGTAGTGGTTATCACGAGGTCAAAATTGCAGAGCTGGACATGTGGAAAACTACCTTCAAGACAAAACAAGGGTTGTTCGAATGGATGGTGATGCCATTTGGACTATGCAACACTTCAGCCACATTCATGAGGGTCATGAATGATCTTTTTAGGCCTTTCATTGATGAATTTTTCCTTGTATATTTAGATGATATTCTTGTCTTTAGTAGAACTTGGGATGAACATGTATGCCATGTAAAGAAAGTGCTTGATGTATTAAAAAGGGAAGAACTGTATGTAAAATTGTCAAAGTGTTAGTTCAGAAAAACCTCTTTGGTTTACCTAGGTCATATTGTCGGTAATGGTCAATTAAAAATAGACCCCTCCAAAGTTGAGGTGATTGTAAAATTACCTAAGCCTACTAATGTAACGTAGGTCCGTAGTTTTCTAGGTGTAGTACAGTACTAGAGTAGATTCATTTCCAGCTTCTCTGTTATTGCATCACCCTTACACGCACTGACAAGTGTAAAACAAGCCTCTTAGTGGGGAGGAAAGTAGCAGAAATCCTTCAAAGCACTGCAAGATCAAATTAGCACTGCACCATTCCCAACTTTACTCGACCTCCAATAGCGTTTTGAGATCGAAATCGATGCTAGTGGGTACACCATGGGGGTTGTACTGTTGCAGCAAAAGAAGCCAATATGTTACCATTCAGAGAAGTTCTCCCAAGCTGTCATTAATTACCCCACTTACGACAAGGAACTATATTCCTTGGTCCAAAGTGTGGAAAATTGGAAACACTACCTGATCGGAAAGGAATCCATTATCCATACAGATCACCAGCCCTTGCAATAACTTCAGTCACAGACCAAGCTACAACAAGCTCGTCATTTTAGGTGGATGGGTTTTCTACAATAGTTTCATCTGGTAATAAATTATAAGAAGGGAACTAGCAACAAAGTAGTAGATATGCTCTCTCGCCCTCCTATTGCTGCTTCTATTATTTTGCATAATGCTTCGTTGTCTTTTGAAAGTTATGTTGAACAATACGCTAACGATGATGAATTTAAAGAAATATATGAAAAAATAACTCATGGATCACTGGTGGACAACTATCATTTGCAGGGGAAACTCTTGTATCATCTTGGAAAATTGTGCTTACCCACAACGGAAAGGGTGCATGTAATTCTAGAGGCACGCACCTCTCTTGTGTTAGGTCACTTTGGTGTCGAAAAAACCTTATGTCATTTACAAAGGTTTATCTTTTGGCCTCATATGAAAAACATTGTAACTCGATTTGTAAAGGGATGTGTGATGTGTTCTGTTTCAAAGCCCTCTAATAGAAAACTCAGGCTCTACACACCACTCCCTATTCCGAGTCATCCATGGGAAAGTGTGTCGATGGAATTTGTAGGAGGTTTTCCCATGTCTAGAAAGGGTCACAGCTATTTTTATGTTGTCATAGATCGTTTTAGAAAAATGTGCATATTAATGCCTTGCAAAAAGCAGGTTATTGTTGAGAAGACTGCTTATCTTTTCTTTTCAGTTTGTTTGGGTCCACTTTGGGTTTCCCACATTGATTGTGCTAGATCGAGAATCTTGCTTCCTTAGAGAGTTTTGGACCAACTAGTGGTGAATTATGGACACCAAGTTGAAGAGAAATACGACATTCCATCCACAAACCGACGGACAGACAGAGGTCGTCAATCGTACCGTGGTACACTTGTTGGGGGCTATTGCAGCAAAAATCCCAAGTTGTGGGATGAGCATATTTCGTATGTGCAGCATGCCTACAACCGAGTAGTGCATTCTTCTACGCATCGCTCACCATTTGAGACATGTTTTGGTTACCTACCAAAGGACCCTTTTGACATGACCTTTGGAAGGGATGAAGATGCCAATGGACGTGATGATAGGGACAAAACACATCGGTTCATTCAGTGGATACAAGAAATTCACTAAGAAATGCAGGAGAAGTTGGAAAAGAGTCAGGCTTGATATAAGGCTCGACATGATAAGCACCAAGTCGACCATAAATTTCAGGTGGGTGACAAGGTGTGGTTCCATATTAGCAAGGATCGAATGAAGGGAGAAGGAAAGAAATTGCGACCGATTCGGTATGGTCCATTTACCATATTGGAGAAATTGGGAATAACATTTTTCGACTCGATTTGCCTGTATACATGCAGATGTACTCGGTTGTGAATGTCGAAAATCTGAAACTTTATGAACCACCAATGATTATGGACACCAAGAAGTAGGATCAATGCCTACAGTGGATGAATTTGCACCAGAATATCTCGAGGAATTTCTAGAAGACATCATTCTCGATCGAAGAACCAGTACTCCGCGACGGGGAGATGTGAAATATCTCCATGTTGGTTTCAAAGGGATGCACCCAAGCAAAGCTAAGTGGCTGGAAAAGGAGAAAGTGAGGGAGAAATTCCCTCACCTTCTTGTTGATTGATAAGGCTTTTGGTGGTCCAAAATCTCTTCAGTGGGGATGAATGATCCAGGAGGATCGTACAGGTCCAAGTACAAGTGGCTTCAGTACAAAGGCTCAAAATTCAAAGTGGCAGGAATGTGGCAAACTCAGTGTCAAGTTGAAGATCTCATCTTTCTGATTCCAACGGCGCAGATGACACTCCATTCTGAGTCCATATGAAGGAGTTAGAGGCATTCAAAGTTTTGGGGTTGACTTGGTGATGTCGCAGCTTAAGGAGGCAACAAATTTGCAGAAATTCAGCCACCGGATTCCGGGAAAATTTGTGGGATAGTTAGTTTGACTCCTTCGGTCAAATTCTAGAAATTTAAAAAGGGCAGGTTATTTATAAAATAAATAAATAAAATATAAAAAAAGTGGTAGGGCGGGCCATGACCCCTGCCCTACCCCAACGGATCACCGAGATAGTATTAAATATATTGGTGGGCCAAAGGCCATGACCCCACCGTTTACCATACATATATACTAAACAAACATGCGGGTGGGACACGGGATGTCAACCCCACCACCCCCCTATCCCATACCATACACATGGCGTTTAACCAATGGGTCAGCCTCTCGATACGTGTCTGGCCCCCCAACCTCATTAATAGCACCCTTATTTAAAAGATATGTCGCGGGGTTAAAACAATATGACACCATATTTGGAGGGGGTGGGGTTTAACTGCCTGACCCCCTCCCTCAAGCCTTGGATCTCAACCAACTCGGCTAGCGGCTCCCTTGGGGAGTATTCCCAACCTTCAGTTATATAAACTTTCATTTCAGAAGTGTGCCCAGGCAAACCTGGAGCGGCACACTTACTAAGACAGAGTAGAACCATGAGCGCCTTGCAGGAGGGGGGCATAACCATGAACTGAACTCATTTCTAGAGGGTCCAGATTTTTCCAACGTTAGAATCAAGCAAATTTTATATGGATTTTGCACCTCTTGGCGATACGAATTCAACGGTGTTGTCCACTTCTTCATCATAGGTCTCCAATTTTCGGGCACTTTACGCTATGGAGGTATAAGGGTGTAATTTTGCATTGATGCTTGTACTTTCATTTTATTTAACACTTAATGAAAGAGGGCCTCCCCACTGATTGAGCAAGGCTCGAAGACGTAGTCCCTCTTGGACGAACTCTGTTATCAAGTTATTGTCTTCTTTGCATGATTTTATGTGCTTCTCTCTTCATATGTTCCTGCCTTTTAAGTTTCATGGTTAAGATGCAATTTTACATGTTATTCTTTAATCCATATCAATGGTAAAGATTTTGGATCAAAATCACTTGTTGCAAATCCCCACAGTTGGCCATTTTTTAAAAGTGATGTTTGTGAATAAATCACTGATATGTGACATTTATTTCTTTAGCGTTGTTGTGCTATTTTGGATTGATGATGAGTCATTTTGTATGGCAATCTGGGAGTCAAATTTATTCCATATTACAAAATGCATTACTATTTGTGGACATTTTAGTAAGCATCATAAACTTTGGGATGAGTAGTTGCAACACATTCAGTATGTTACAAATGTGTCAAGCACTCATTTACACAAGTATTTACCATGTGAAGCTTGTTTGGGTTATTTCCTAAATATTTTTGGCTTTTATCCTTGCTAATGATTTTGCGGCAAGAAGGTCCTCTTTGTGACATTGGCATGCTTCAGATGTCAAAAATGCAAAGTGCAGAAATGCTAAAGCAAAGCAAAAAGTTGTTGAACAATGGGATCACTCGACCATGTATTTTGCCATGCACTGCACCTATGGTTTTGGTGCCCAAGAAGAATGGAAATAATTTTATTGTGAGGGAAAAAACAAGTGGCTTTCATCAAAGAAGAGTTATTGAAGGAGGTATGTGGAAGACGAAATTTAACATCAAACAAGGTTTCTTTGAATGGCTTATTATGTTTTATGGTATTTTCCATACTCCTACTACTTTCATGCATATGAAGAATGATGAATTGGAGCCATTTCTAGATGTGATAGTCCAGTTGTATGACATTGTCATTTTTAGAAAATTTCATTATGAACATGTCATGTATAAGAGAAAAATACTTGATGTCATAAGGCATGAACATTTGTTTTTGAAGATGTCAAAGTAGGAGTTGGGTAAAACTTCTTTGATTTACTTGGGATATAATGTGGGAGGAGGTAAGTTGAAGGTAGACCACTCCAAGTTTGAAACCATTGTGGATTGGTTAGTGCCCAAGATGGCCATCTCGATAAGAAGCTTTTTTGGGAGCAACCCAATGTTGGAGGAAATTTTTTGTTAATATTTCTTCTATTCTACCTCCTTGGCATGCATTAACATGTGTGCAAAAGGTCTTCCAGTGGGGAGGAAAACAAAAAGAGGCATGTGATGCTTTGAAGTAAGATATCATTTCATATTTTATTTTCTCTTTTAAACTTGAAAAGGTCATTTGAGTTTCAAGTTGATGCAAGTGACTTTTCCATTTCATTTTCATTCAGAAAATGTTAATGGTGCAATGATTAAGTTGCAACGATTATGGCACTTTCATTTGATGGTTGTTCGTAAACAATTCTACTTGGTCAAAAGGAAAAAGAGAGGTATAAGCGACAAGTTTGTTGATATTCCTTCTAGGCATGTTATTTGTGTAACTATTGTACTCAAGCATCCTTGTTCTTTACATGAAATTTATGTTCAACAATATCCATACTTTCAAGATGTACATTGAAGCTTGAGTCAAGTGAACCAAGTAATGGAATTTGTTTACCATTTGCATCATAATTTGTTGTGTCATCTTGGTAAGAAGGATGTTGCTTTTGATGGCGATATGGAAAAACCAAGAAGTTCATTGAATGACTCCAAATGGTACAACAAATCATGCAAGATCATTTTGAAAAGAGAAAGGCAAGACCAGCTAAAAATCGCCATGTCGACAATGTTCGAGGTAAGAAATTTTTCAAGTTATTCAAGTTTCCTTTGATTGACGACCGAGGTGGGAATAAGTTTGTTTCTTCAAGGACAGTTTAATGCTCTACAAATTTTGGGAAATTGCAGCATGATGGTATCTACTACAGCAAGATAGGGTCTCAGAATCAAGGAAAAAGATCAGTTTTTATGAAAAGGTCAAATTGTTGAATTTAGGAAAATTCCAGTGGATTGAGACTGGAAGGGTGAGGGAATTGTATCCTCATCCACATGTTTAGTAATGAAAGATATTTTGGGGTCCAAAAGCTTCCAGTGGGGAGACGTGATCAGGTGCTCAAAATTATGCTAAAAAATTGAAGTTGTTGGAATGGTGTGGAACCTGAACGACCCTATAGCTCTCATCATTTTGAATCCGATGCAACTCTTTTTACGAAAAAACTGATACTGTATGCTCCCAAAAACATGTTCTGTCCACTTTGTCAAATTTGCAAATTAAAAAAAAAAAAAAAGTGTAGACAACCCAGTCAGCAGTACATCAACAGTTCATACAACTGACTGGGCATGCCTATGTGGCAGGTTGACTGGTCAATGTTTCGTTCTCCTTCACTGAATCTGGGAGTGCCAAGTGGCACAGTATTACAGGTTATTTGTGGCAGTTTTTTGATTGGTTCATTTTGGGCCAACCACGTGCTGACACGTGGCCCAACCAGGGGCCGCCATGTAGCACCACATGGGGCCGTAAAATTTTTGTAAGGGTTGAGCGGAGCCCCGGGGAGTTGAACTGTCGACCTCTATGCAACAAGCACCAATGCTTACTGCTACACCAAAGGTTATGTCTTAACCTATATACACTACAAATTTGTTTTATTGTTAATCTATCGTAGGTATGGGGAATGGGGCCGAGGTCTAGCCCCAGCCCTGATCACCACCACTGGCGGGACCTCGGGTGGGAGGCTAGCCCCAAGCCCCCCACAATATATGCTAACAGCCAACGACATGGGAGGCCACATGCCGACGGTTAGTAGAATCGTCGATGACCTTTTTAATTAAAAAATGTTTTTCTGCCATAGCCCGTTGAGTGAAATTTCTCCCGGAAAACAAGGAATTTGATACCCAGTTAGTGTGGAAAAAGGGTGAATTTGTAGGATGATGCCGACCCTGGAGAAAATTATGGAGCGGTTAGTGGAGAAACTTGGGGAGATCATAACTTCTCCAAGTTTTGGCCAAATTCGATGCAGAAAGAGGCTAGATAGGAATTTTTGGGCATTATGGTGCTGATGGAATAGGTTTCAGAGCTGTTTGAGCATTGTAAAAACATGAAATCACACTTTTGTGAATAATAGAAGAGGGCCAAGCCATTTGAAGTTGGACCAAGGCGACGTATCCCAGGCGGGGTGAACTCCTTCATCATGTGTTGTTGTGTGACTGTTTATGGTGATGTTCATGTTTGTTAGTTTTTGTTCTTCAGTGTTTTATTTATGTTAATATGCTCATGAAATTCACATAAAAACACATTAAAACTCATATTAAACTTGCAATTAACCTCTCAACCCTTAAGCACTTTCTTTATATTATGAACTAGATCTTAGCACAGAAAAACAAATATTCCCATTCAAATCATTCATGTCGTATTTCCACTTCCTCCCTAGATGTGTTTGGTCCCACAGTAGACAAAACATGCACCACTTGGTTAACCTATATAACACCCTTCACTTCAGAGCATGTCTTTTGCACAGGGTTGCTCGATGGACTAGGGCTAGCGGATATGTTCACCCTCTTCTCGAATAGTAGTGTACAGTCCCTAACCAGATGCCTGTTCTGCTAATATCTTCTACACCTGAATGGTATGCCTTCATAATCAAGAACCAAGGTCCTATATTCCTTCTAACTTTTCACCATTTCCCCTTCCAAACTACCTCGTAAGTTGATATTAATAAGGATTCACACCATCAATTTGTCTCCCTGTGTCAAATAGGAATTGTTATCCTCCAGGTAAGTCCCCGGATCATTCTCTATATCATGAAATAAAAGTATCTAGCCTCGAGCCAAAGCTTTTACTTTTGGAGGTTTTTTTATGAGTGGATTTACATCCTCTCCGACTTATGTTCTAAGAAAGGGGACATTAAATTCCCACCCCCGCACCCTCCCAACCAACGATTTCCAGGTGAAATTCTCTACTTGATGCATTGCTATTTCTGCACCCAAAACCAATGGGGCCATAGAATTTTCATCCTGCTTTATGCAATGATTTTTTTTGCTTTCCATGAAATCCTTGACTAATTTGATGATGCAATTCCCCTTTTGAACCTACAATCAACATCCCTTTTGAGGATTTTACTCTTGAACCCCCCTTTTTTTGGCTTACTTCCTCCATTGAAACTATCAAATCATTCAAAAAAACTACATGGAAATGACTAGATAGAAGTTCTAAGAGAGGTAGGGGAGATAGAAATTACCTCAAGTAGATGAATTCCCTTGTTGGTGCCAAAACCCTCAGAGAGGGTGGGGTTTATTGAGGGGAACAAGGGTTCGATGCCTACTTTCAAGGAAGACGATGACGATAATTATGCATCATAAGGCTTGTGCTAAATGACTAGGTGGTCGATTCTCTACTTATTAGTTAACATCCTCGCCAAAAGAGGCTAGATGTTTCTCTTGATCCAACCTATTGTTATCCCCATTCGCCACCTACTTTAGACCAAGGTTCGGTGACTAAACCCACACATCTTGGTAGCCATTCTCATTGGGCTCATAATTAAGCAATTCCTCCTCTTACATCAGCGACGAAGATAGTTCATCAACCATGTAAACCTTCAAACCAACCCACAACGAACACTTATGACATGGTTGTAGCCTAGTTGTATGAGAGCGTGTCGAAAAAAAATTGGAGTGCACTGCGAGGAAATCTGTCAGCTAAGCCTACGATGAAGGGGTCGATATGGTTATCAAATTAAACGGAAGAGGTTTAGAAAAACATTTTTCTCCAAGATGAATGCATCTTGTAATAGATTCCCAAATTGAAACCTGTAACCAGAAGCACAAGCTGCAACCCATAATCAGTAACCCTAGCCGCAACATGTAACCTGAATCCTTAGGTACTTCATCTTCGCCTGATTCTCTGAAGTTAGCAAGTTGAGTTGAACACCATAAATAATATTTAATATTGTGACATAATGATTTTGTATACTACTAATAATGTTATAAAATACTTTATGGAGGCTAAATACCTACCATTCTTCTAATAATTATTAACAATTAAATTAAACTAATGAGAAACCTTATTTGAAAATAAACATACCTATTAATATAATTAATAATTTAACTATAATAAATTTATATTTTTAAATTAAATATTTATTTAAATACAAAATATATATTATTTATAATTAGTTTTAAAATATTGAAACTTCCTTCTTCATCATATCATGAAATTTACTAGAGTTAAAAATCCTTTCTTTATCATAACATGAAATTTATATAATATTTGTTTTAGTTTAAGACAAGGTATTAGTTTTAATTTTCATTTTCATTTCTATAATCCTATAAAACTTATAGCATACATTTTGATTCAATGAGAGCTCCCTAATAGCATATAACTAATGGCGTTGTCTATCTAGGTGTCAAATTTGCCCCGATATAAAATTTGCCCCAAAGGGTAAAAACTATCGGAATTCAACCATTTTTAATATAAAAAAAGTGAGAGTAGGTGTGCTTGAATCTTGTTTTTGATGGTGGAAATGGATTTAGCACCATAAAAAACCCCTCGGGCACCCAAAATATTTAAGTTTGATAGTTTTAACTCGGATTTCCAAGAATTTCTGCCATATTTTAACAAAATCGTTCCATAATTTCTATTGTTTTCTGGGAAAAATGAAACCTCATTAGATTGGGCATATAAGGAATACCATGGATAGCAGTTAACACATAAAGAGTCAAAGACTTTTCTAATCACAATGACAAGTACATTGGGACTCAAAGGGTCACTCTTTGAATTGATTGAGTCATCAATACTAAGTACACAACTCTTACAACTCTCTCACTTGTCTACTCATTTCTTAAAGAAGATTATAAGGTTTTTTTTTTTTTGACTCCTCACCTCATTAATTGGTTGGGGTTTGGGTGAGAGTGAAAGATGCCCTGATTTCTATATATGTGTTTGTTGGAGGATACTCCATGAAGGAGTTGACTATATGTGATACTTTTTGGAGTTTTCGATGGATTTCTGACTGGAATCTGACGAAAAAATATGTGGTGAAATCTTGATTTGTGTTGTTTAAACTGGTTTTTTTACTACCTATATGGATTCAGCACATTCAAAACCCCTGGGGAA
Organism: Pinus albicaulis; assembly: GCA_034641835.2. Taxonomy (NCBI): domain Eukaryota; kingdom Viridiplantae; phylum Streptophyta; class Pinopsida; order Pinales; family Pinaceae; genus Pinus; species Pinus albicaulis. The sequence goes on from CM076574.1 coordinate 108,921,240, forward strand.
CTTTGATTTTGAAGAGTTCATCTGTCAAACTTTTCATTTCAGTGAATCCCTATCAGATTCTATACAAATTAGATCAGAAAATAAACTGGAAAACTTTTCAAAAAGTCTCACTTATAAACAACGCCCTCCATAAACACCCAATTTTTTTTTTATTAAAATCCTCCTAAAATGTAAAATCACTATAAAGGTTCCAAGAAATATTTAAGTGTTGACCAAACATGAACACACATTCCTGAGTTTGGAAGTTGTGACTTCATTGAGATTCCAAATAAACATCCCAAAAGGTGTAGGGACAATATATTTTTCCAAGAATTTGTTAATTTCTTGGATTTCGGTTGTGGGAAGAGGACAGGAAAGGGGAGCCTATTGCGTCCGCAGAAATTGTGGTTGTGTTCTAAATGATGATCATCATTTACTGGAAGTATTCATTATTTACAATTAATGTATGGCCACGTGTTTCCCACTTTAAATAAATAAAAAATTCTTCCTTCCCACCATGTCATTGTTCATAAGACAGTAAGTCAATCTGTGGATGAACTTAATCATTTTTATGGCTAAAATTTATATGAAAGTTTTATATGCATATGGTGGTAATAATTCTAGAAATAACATTCTGCATCCATAACCAATGACTAGAAAAATTATATTCATAATGTTTGATTGACTTCATGATGGGTGTTTTACATTGTTTTTCATTAACTAAAAATTTAAATACAAACGAGCTAACCACTTATTTAACAATCCTTTGATAGTTAACGTTTTTAAACATTATTTATAATAATTATGCCAATAGGTGTTTCTATTGTGAGGTTCCTCCTAGAGACACTGTAGATATTTTCCGGCTTTTACTGTAGAGATTTGGATGAGGTTGAATGGCATCATGCAAGGATTAAACAACACGATACTGTACAAGCGGAAATGATAGGATTGCAAAGCTTGTGAGCATAATGGTGAATAGAATCACTGTTCGGGAATGATGAAGAAGAAGGGGTTCTTCATATTCATTCCCATACGAGGTGTTGGAGTACATGTTTTTGTTCGTGGATTTGATCAAGGATAGGTGCTGCATATTTTAGCTAGTATGCAAGGCTTGGTATAGAGTTGAGGCCTGGAGCCAACTGAAGGTCTTCATTAAAAAATTTTCTTCCGTATCGCTGTACATATTGGTGAGCCACTTCCCTGAGATGGCAGGCATAAATATCAAGGAGAAGCCATGCTTCTCGTATTTCAAAATCATGCCTCCACAATGCAGGGAAGAGATTCACCCTTGGATCTTGGTCATGTGTGCATCTTATCCATGGCTCCGGGAGCTCAGGCTTAAGTGCATGATCGTCATAGATGACTTCTTGAATTTCCACGCTCTCTCACTCACCACTTTCGAAGGTTTCAACACCAAGGATCTCGTAGTAATTGCAACTCATTATAGGAACATGCAAAATTTAGACCTATAGGGGAGTGAGGTGGATGATCGAGGTGATTATTAGCTGAGTTTTTTTCCAGGGAGTTGTGCTTAGTGTCACTAAATTTTTTATTTTCTGCAAAGTGAAGTGAATTTTGATTCCCTTGAGAGGATTATGGCTAGATGCATTTCTCAAGTTTGAAACTAAATAAAACTGTTTCTTTAAAACAATTGAAGCGATTTATTGTAATATCTCCTCAACTGATGGATCTGGGTACATGTTCATTTTTTCAAGAGTTCAACTAGCAGCAATTTATAGATATGGGAATAGATTTTAACAATTGTAAGGAACTTAGAACTTTGTCAGGGATGTGGGATGTGAGAAGTAGCACCTTTTTATCTTCTTGCCTTGTATTATGTGTGCTCAAACTTGACATTTTTTTATTTAAGAATAGAATAAATGTAACGAAAACCATTATGCTTCGTGGAGTTGGGCTTAAAAATTTCCATGAGATGATGCTTGAATTTAAAGCCAAGAAACCAACAATAACATCTACAAGGAGGATTTGGGAGAAATTTATATCTTCTAAATACAAAAATGGGCTCTGCGAGTTTCAAACTTAGATTCGCCTAAAACACATTGAGCATCATTCCAGTGGCATTATACTCAATCCATCCATTCCAGGTTATACTTCCCTTACCAAGCCTCTAGTTTCCGTTTAACGAATTGTTGGCCACAAAATAAATATCATCGACATCAAGCCCCACATGATTGTTGTCAAATTCAATCACCACTACTTGCAAAGGAGTTATACCCTTGGAGGAATTACTGAAAATCCAAGTTACCTCATGGAAGATTCCATTCCTTCGCTTGTGGTAGTTCAGAGATGATTGGTGCCATGAAGAAATCAAGGTCGGACTTCTGGGTCGTTGCTACCTCATCTACATTGAACTGGAAGTCAAATTCAAAGCTGCCAAGAATCATGGGAATCTTCTTTTGTCGTTGATACAGATTTTAAAGCCATGGATGTATGTGCCAAAATGAAATGACCTTATGGACTCATTTGTTCTTTATATTTAGAGGACTCTACCCTTAGTTTGGTGAGATAAGTTAAATTCGATATTATTATTTTAAATTTAAATGTATATATGGGGCTATCTATGTATATATGTGCATTAGTACAAATTCAGGGTTATATATGTGCATGCATCTCTTTGAATAAACCTCAATGTTTTGAATTTTTCCACTTTTTATGTGTAGGCTTCAATATTCTGCAAGGACCATTTTCATGAGGTTCTTGTTGAGGAGTTGAGAAATTCCTCTCCATTTTACAAATATTTAAACGATTGGCATAAAGTGTTGTCTACTTGCTTCACAAAAATAGATATGGAAGTGGGAGGGATGTGTTCAAATGGAAGTTGTGGGAGTGGGGATTCACAAAATACTAGTAATTATTGCCAAGATCCAGTGGGCACCAAATAATGTGGGTTCAACAGTTGTTTTAGCCATTGTGAGCCCATCTCAACTTGTTACGGAAATTTACTATGGAGATTCCAAAGTAGTATTATCAAGGGGAGGCAAAGTTACTCCCCTTTCCACTGACTATAACGGTACGAGGGAGATTAAGAAATTTTGGACCTTTTATTACATAAGGCTTTTCAGAGTCTAGATCCAATTATGTAATCCATATTTGATCCATATGCATGGTGATTATCCTTTCACTTCACACTGAGTTGGTTTTTATTTTTCTCAAGTAATTAGTAGTTAAGTTTTTTAATTAGTCCATGTTTCAATTCCTAATTCCAAAGGTTTACAACCGTGCCAAATCAATTTGTTATTATTTTGGGATTTCCAAATTATTGTAGCTATATGTATATTGTAGCCCAAATAAGAAGGATGAGTTTAACCACATTGAAGTTGTTGGTGGCGTGTTATTTTTTGGAATGGGTATCGTGTTGGAGGTTTTCTTGTTAGGTGTCAAGGGCCATAGATCTGTACTCTATTGTCCTTTTTATAGGGTCATGTTGGTCGAAATATTTTCAAGTCAAACTAGTTCCAACTTTCATACTTACCATTGGATGAGTTAAATGAATGGTATGTAATCATTTGAATAGTCAATTTATGGTTGAAATGTATCACCGATTCTCAGGAATTGATTAAATGAGATCTATGGTAGCTACAATGTGAGTTTAATAATGGTTTTTCTTATAAAGAGATCTATATATATGAGTGGAAAATTTATTAAATCCTTTGAAACCTACATTCTATGTGTGAGAGTGCTTTATATAATTTTGATTTGCAAGGAGAAAAGCTTCAAATCATGATGAAATCCAATTAAGATTCAAACGTGGAATTATGGAAATGATATTACATTTGAAATTGGAGAATTCACTTTCCAAGGGTATGATTGCTTTTGGCATGTGTGACAGAATTGTCTCAAGAGAAGGCTTGAGTCCAAAGTGGAATAAATTGATATAGGCTTTATGAATCATATGCAGGTAACAAATGAAGTTTTAACCATGGCATCGAGTTAATGGGAAGAGAAATTGGTGCCATATTGGTAATTGGCTACATCATGATCCTTATTAATGTAAATCATCTAGGATACAATGTTGAGAGAACATGACGAGAATATTTAAAAGTTCACATATCAAGGATCAAATAATCAAATGATTTATCAATTGATTATGTTGAATATGCAAAACCATTTTCCATAATTTTTTAGAGTAATGGGCTTATAGGGCTAAAATTCTGGTTATGTGCACTTGAAATCCTATGCTATTGTACTTTTCTAGCTTACGGGTAACTGATTCTTGAAATGGTATGTGATTTATGAACCATAAGTAACATGTGCAGAGCATGCACATGAAGATGAATGCCTGATTTTAGCTAGTGATGGCATATGGGATGTTTTAGTGTTGTTGTCTCTGAAGTTGCTTGAAAATTTATAGTTGGTTATCGACCTCATCGTTCAAAGGGTATTGTTGAAGACATTCTTGTTGGTGCAACAACCTCTCTCCTTACAAAATTATCCTTGGGAAAGGGAAGTGGAGATAATATTAGTGTACTTATAATCGATCTAAAAAAAAAATAGAAACATATGATAATTATTCTCTTATATATATATATATATATATATATATATATATATATATATATACAATACAGAGATAACCCAATGATCTATTGAATTGGTTCACCTATTTCTTTAGGAATTGTGATTAGTAGGTTGGGAGATGGGACGAAAAGACATACTTCTTTGCATAATTCTGATTCTTTTCAACAATTAGAGAGATGGACATTTTCCCACCATTGGACATCAATGGCCTAGTCATCAGAACACGATGCATGCTCAATTTTAGGGATCATTAAGAACGAAAAGTTATTCGTTTCATTTTAACCTTTTATTGTCAAAATATCCTTGTAGTAAATTTGTTGGAATACATGAATGAAATAGGTTCCTTCGAAAGATATTGCATGGGATCCCAACATACAGTTAAAGGGGGCGTAAAAAGCCTCTTGAGCATTTTGTAAATTATTTTTGAACAGTCTGTGTATTTGTTCTAGGTTGCAATTCCTCTTGCATGCTCTACCTTTTCCTTTTATTTCTTTCTTCTTTTATTTATTTATTTATTATTATTATTATTATTATTTATTTTAATTTTAAATTTTATTATTATTATTTATTTATATTTATATTTTTTTTATTTTTTATTTTTTATTTTATTTTTATTATTATTATTATTATTTTAATTCTGTTATTATTATTATTATTATTATTATTTGAGAGTGCAAGCTTCTGTGATCCATAACATATTATATATAAATCTTCCGGGAAAATCACATGAGAATTTTAGGAACGACGCATTTCGAACTACCAACTGTAGTTCATCATCAGGGAACTATATCGAGTGATGAACCATGCTTGGTAGTTCGAAACACATCGTCTTCGGGGTGGCTCCCCGCGGTGATTTTCCCGGAAGATTTATATATAATATTATTATTATTATTATTATTTGGAACCATAAAATTTGTTGCTTAGAAATATATTGGGTTTTCATAATAAAATAAGTATCATTAAATATATGTGTCCATTACAAAACCTGAGAACCTCATTCTCTTTTCCCTTAGATAATGAATTTTTGGTATATATAATTATAATTCTTAGATAATAAATTTTTGGTATATATAATTATAATTTTCTGATATATACTTGTCATTTTCAAATATTATTTAGATAACAGGTTTTTTATTTTTCAATCTTGTTAAAATAATTGATGTATGATTCTTGATTTTTAACTTCGACTCATCTTTAAGTTAAAATCTATGAAAAAATTAAAAATCTTCATAAAATAAGTATCATTAATTATATGTGTCCATTAGAGAACCTAGAACCTTGTTCTCTTTTCCCTTAGATAATGAATTGTTGCTATGTATAATTATAATTTTCTAATATATACTTGTCATTTTCAAATATTATTTAGATAACAGGCTTTTGATTTTTCATTCTCGTTAAAATAATTGATTTCCGATTCTTGTTTTTTAACATAGACTCATCGTTAAGTCAAAATCTATGAAAAAATTAAAAAAATTCATTCGAAAAACATGATCCCTCACGTTCCAAAATCAATACAACCCAAATTCCATCGTCTATTTTGTTACTTACCCTTTATTTTTATTGTACACATTATGCAAATTACATTTCTACAAAGAAATTATAAAGCAGTTGTTGCTATTTGAATACAAAGGTGCTAGCAGTTTGAAAAACTATATCGGAAGACCGTTTGCAGGAAGACACCTTATTAAAAAACAAATTTCACCATTACATTTCTACTAGGAATTGATAAAGTTGTTGTTGTTATTCTTGGAATAGTAAGGTGTTGGTTGTTTGAAAATTTTAGCTGGAACACAATTGAATGGATCCTTGAAGACATCTTATTAAAAAAAAAATTAACCAACTATATTCAAAACCGATGTATTATTGAAATAAATACTGTCATCCAAAATTTCAAGATTGAAACTAAAGAGGTTATATTGAAATGATAATTTAAGAAAATGAATAATAAATTTCAAACTATTTACTTCAAATAAATTTCATTAGCAAGATGAAGATGGAGGAGATATTTTGAGAAATTCTAAATGCAGTCCACATCACTAAATATGCAGTGCAATTTTATTTATTGGTTGCCGATAGACATCAATGATTATCAACATCCTATTCATATATATGGTAGCCATGAAGAGGAGAGAGATTTAACATTTTGAAGACATTAAAAATTACACTTGGTGTGTGTGTGTGTGTGTCTATATATATTAGGTTTCCAGAGGGATTAAATATGTTATGTTCAAAACTTTTAGTTAAAACTTTCACTATAAATAAAAAATGTGGGCTAGAGCATAAAAAAATGAATATATATGTTATATTCTTACTCTAAACCATTAATAAAATATTTCAATGTCCATATCAACTATCATAATTACATCGAAGGTGTTCTCTTTGTAGGCTTTGGCTAGGCAAACACTGTTCAGCCCAGCCAATCCCACTGATTTATTTTCGCCCTTCGGTCGAGTAAGAAATTAACACGTGGAATAATTGCTATGGTCGTTCCACCGATGTTAAATCATAATCGCTATGGTCGTTCCGCCGATGTCAAATCATAGGATTACCACTTGTACTCGTCCCAGACCTCAGCTACCGCAACATAGCATTCCCAGTTGCACTTGTGCCAGATCTCAGCTACCGCAACATATCATTCCCACTTATGCTTGTGCCAAATACCCCAACATAGCCGGTGTACTCGTGCATTTGTTTGACATTGATAGATTCTCCACGAAATCCCTATTGTGGTAACTTGGTATTCCATTATAGGAGGCGCCTCAAAGCACCTCTGGAACGTTGTTGGGATGTGCACTAGTTCATCAAGAAAGTTATCTGTCATCAGAGAAGTGAGATTAGCAACTGATCGCTCGACGGTTGACAATCAAATCTTACTTACAGAATCATGGCTTTGGGAAAATGACATGGAAATTATATGCCAACGGTTGCCATAAGCTTCGAATGCGAGGACTACGATTCATACGAACTTCTGTGAGATATGATCATCAATTTCATGTTACCCAACACAGACACCACATCTTCGACATTAGCATGATTCTTATGGTTCTCATCCTCACATAGAGGAAGCCATTTATAGGAAGTAGCGCAACTCATCGCCACAAGAAGATCACAACATAAAGATTCATATTCCTCTAATACCGATCTCAAGATAACATAGCGATAGACCTAGCCACTGTCAATTGGATTCAATGGCTATATTTTGCTATTGGTCTTAACTTCTGGAAATGGAGCAATTGGGTCCCATGCCAATGTATTTATAACTTTTCCTTCATTAAAAAAAACAATTTTTCTTGACATAAATTATCATAATAGAAAACAAATAGTTAAAATTCATATGCAGAAATAATAATTATCCATATGCTAGGCTTGCCACATTTGTAAAATTATTGAATAATCGCACCAAAATAACAAAAATACAGTTATTATATATGTTATTACATATTCTAACGATAACTCGCTGTCCTACCTAACCACTATGTTATTGTGCATGTACAAAGTTGTCCTCCATGGTTTGTATGTTGAAGTAGATCAGAAATATTGGGGCCACAATACCAACATCTCTTTGTTTCAGACGAGACTTGGTATGTGTGGAACGAAGACAAATAAATTTGCTACACCATCATAAATTTTCCACACCATCACGTAATTATAATCAGAGGAAGAGACCATCATGTCATTATAATCAGAGGAAGAGAAGGAGATCTGTAAGAGGAAGAGAACATATAATTGATAAAATAAAAATTCCAAGTTACCTGAACTGCTAAAAGAATTTCTTCAAAAAAAATAACATAGCTGGTAAATTGAGTGGAACATGTAACTGAGAGAACCGGCCAAAAGATTGGATGCTGAAATCTGTTACAAGAAGTGAGTCATAGAATTTGATTAATTAAGTTCTTTGGAAGACAACTGGCATTGAAAAGTGTGTTTCTCTAGTGAGGTGTATCCAAAATTCGATCCATAATTTCTTCGTTGGTTGAGGAGGTCTGCCCAATGGATTTTAAGTGTTTCTAAAACTTCTTTTCGAGCGGCTTCAACATTGTCTCTTTCACCGTGAAAACTAGGGACTATGCACGCAATTTTACTTTCAGCAGGGGTTCATTTTTAGAATCCATGGCCAACAACTATATTAAGTTTTTTTTAGATCTTCAACACATTCTAAGGCGTGTTTTTTAAAGAACCATAAGCTATTTTTAAGAGTCGTCAACAAATATATATATATAGCCGTCAACACATTCTAAGGTGTTTTTTTAAAGAACAATCAATGCATTTATTTATAGGTTGTTAGTGCTTTTTTTTAATTACATTTTCGAAAGTCAATGGTATGAAAGGATTTCAAGAAATTTGCGGATACTTTATAATAGTAATAGGCAAAGAATTGAGATGGTATAAATCTAATTTTGCAAGATTACTTTGGATGATTTTTATCAGTATTCAGTGTTTGAAAAATTATTATAGTAAATAAATAATATTGACAAAAATAGAATAATATACAACATGAAATTTACATCCTAAATTTTTAATAGTTTATCACTTAAATATTCATGAGCAAGATAAGGTATTTTATTGATCAAAATGATCTTACAATCAACTTTACAATCCAATCAATGCTCAAGTTTACAACTCATTGAAATATTAGCTTCATTGATATATTGAAACAAACATTGTTACATTTATTATCAAACTTGATATACTAAAATAAACATTGTTAAACTATCACCAGTATTGTAAACGAACATATTAGAGTAACCACAAAGAATTTTCTCAAATAAATTTAGGTTTCTCACATTTTCCTTTAATTTATGTTGTGAAATTTAGGTTTTTTACATTTTCTTTAACTTACGTTGTCATATTTTAACAATATCCATGTTAACAACAATTTATTTAATACCTTGCTCAAGTTCATTCATCATCTCTTCCATAAGCCAAGATAAACTAAACACCACCACAACTTCTCTAACAACATTAGTTTTGTAAACATATCTGCACCACTCTGCACATTGTTCTTGAGTGTGGACCTTTTTAAGATCTACTCCATCTCCACCAATGATCTCTCTCACAAAATACTACTTCCTAACAATATGCTTAGTCTTATTATGATAAGCTATTTTTTTGGCCAAAAAAATAGTACTTTGATTGTCACAAAATGCATTTATGTTATTCTATGTTTTTCAAATTTCACCTAGAAGGCCTTTCAACCAAAGTATTAAATAATGAATTGTATTAGTTGTATGGTGATTTAACTATTTACCTACTAATGTTCCATCTTACTTCAAGCATAACAAACTCTGCAGTGGAAAATTTCCATAGGTAACCATTGAAGTACAAAGTTGTTCTTCGTAATAAAGTTTTCTCAAATCTTTTTAATATAATCTTTATCTAATATTTATTCTATTAGATATCAGAGTTATTATATTTAGCGGTTTATTTTTCCAAGATGATCTTGCCAAACCATCTATTCCTTCGGTGTATCTTTGCACCTTTAGGGGCAATTACTAGTCTTATACCAATTTCATAGAGAAATAAAGTAGCAAAAAGTAATAAAAAAAATTGCATACTTTTGAGTACAAGAAATTGTATAATTCTTATACTTTCTAAAAATATTTCAGTACATGACTTAAATAACATTTTAAAAATATTTTAGTAATGACTCAAATAATGTTTTTTAATATGCATGTCCAATAATTTTTTTATTTTTATTTTTTTATTTTTTATTTTTAAAAAATTTTATTATTATTTTTTTTATTTTTATTTTTTTTTATTTTTATTTTATTTTTATTTTTTATTTTTTTATTTTATTTTTATTTTATTTTTAATTTTTTTTAATTTTTAATTTTTAATTTTTTTATTATTATTTTTTTTTTTTCGCTCTCCTGCTAGGGTTTGCAGCTCGCGCTCGAGCTCCTCTGCATAGTAAGGCTGCGCTCTAGCGGCGGCCTACCTAGGGCCTCGATCATGGAGGCGCAGGGCTCGCCAAAGGATCCTCCGCCCCCTCCACCAACTTCTGTCGTGGATTCCTTCAACCAGTTGTTGGTTGGTCTGCCCCTGAAGAAGAATGAAGCAGCTAAATTTGTGAAGAAATTAGATGACATTCCAGAAATCTCACTGCCTCCAGAGACCCCTATTCAAGTTTCTCTGTCCTTAGCTGACTGTGCTCTTGTTGGTCAATTCACTGGGCTGTGGCCGTCTCCAAAAACTACTGAGATCTGGATTAACAAGAACTGGGCTAGCTCCTCTGATCAAGCACAATGTTACCTCTTTTTCTCTTTGAGTTCTCCTCAAAATATGAAAAGGACCTCATATTTCAGAACAGGCCCTATTTCATGGGCCCTCAGGGCCTGTATCTTAATAAATGGATGCCAGACTTCGACCCTGCTGTCGATGTCTCCATGGCAGTCTCGGTATGGGTTCGGCTTCCAAATCTCCCAGTTCATTGTTGGAACTGGGATTCCTTGAAGCACATCGGTAATGCCCTCGGGAAATTCATAGATCGGGCTAACAACAAAGATCAATATGACTGCGCCAGAATTTGCGTAGAAGTAGATCTTGAGGTGGGTTTTTCGGAAGCCATTAAAATCAATGTTGGCAGCTGGTCTCATGTGCAGAAACTTGATTACGAGCAGCTTCCCTTCAAATGTCGAAAATGCCATGTCTATGGACACTTTGCTAGAGGATGCCCGACAAATGTTGAGATAGAGAAAGAGAAGGAGGAGGGGTGGAATCAAGTCAAGCGAGCAAAGACCCACAAAGCTCCAAAGACTGGAGGCCCCAATGGAAAAGGCCCCCCTCAGGAAAATGCTCAAAAGCCCCCTCCCAAAAGGGGGCAAGAGAACAAATTTGACCCTCTTTCCCAGCAAGCAGAGGGTCCGCAGGAGGCCGAGATCCAAAAACCAGTCTTCCCAAGCAAAGGCACTCCCTCCTCTTCTCTCAAGGGAGCAAGTGCTGTTGAAAGTTCCAAAGGCATCCCCTTAGAAGTTGAAGAAGAAGACCAAGATTCGGAGGACTCAGAGGAGGAAGGAGAAATAGGTGAGTCTCAAGCCTTGGTAAGGAGATCCACAAGAGGCCACAAAACTGACGAGGAAAAAAGAGAGCAGGAAACGTATAAAGAAAAGCTACAGGGCAGCCATCCAACTCTTGAGAAGCTGTTAGCTTCAAAACCAAAGATGGCAAGAAATCAACCCCAAGGCTCCAAGGGAGCCCACCAAAAACATAAATAATGAAGATAAACTCCTGGAACAACAGAGGTATGGGGAACAAAGTTAATGAAGAAGCCATCAGAGGCATAATAAGGATAGAAGCCCTTGACATATTTCTCGTCCAGGAGACTAAACTGGAAGACTCATTCTTCCTGCAAACAAGAAAGAAACCCTGGAATAGAAGTGAATCCAGAGCAATCTCCGCCGGGGGGCATCGGGAGGTTTGGGCGCACTTTGGAATGCTAGTAAATTCTCAGTTATATCTGAGACTCGAGATACTCACAGGCTGCTGTTGCAAATGCAGCATCTGGCCACTAAAGATATTTTCTGCCTCTTTAATGTGTATGTTCCAGTTAATGCTGGGGAAAAAAAGATTTGTTGGGACTCCATAAGAAACCAGGCAGATCTAGCAAATTTGGAAAATATCATCATTGCCGGAGACCTTAATCTCACTCTTCTCTCGTCAGATAAGAGAGGAGGCAGCATTGTTCGAGATCCGGCAAGGGAATGGGCAGAAGATCTAATGCAAGACTGGGACCTGTTGGACATCAAGCCAATCTCCGGTAAGTACACTTGGTCTAACAAAAGGACAGGCCCATGCCATATTGCCACTAGGCTAAACAAAATTTTCATTCAAAGTTATTTTCTTTTGCTAGGATTAGAACCTATATTACACATCCTTTCTAACAGCACTTCGGATCATAAGCCCGTTATGTTAGAATTGCAGGCCCATCTTGATCTGGGCCCTATCCCCTTCAGATTTAGCCCACTCTGGGTTAAGGAGTCCGAATTCATGCAATAAATTAAGGATTGCTGGAATCTGCCAGTTAATGGCTCCCTTTTTTTGTCTGGGAAGAAAAATTAAGAAGAGTGAAAGTGGCCTTGAAACATTGGGCCAAATTGCTGCCCAATCCAGCAACAGAAAGGAGAAAAATTCAAAGTACCCTAGATGCCCATCAACTTCTAGTAGAGGATGTTGTTATAACCAATGAGATCCTAGAAAAAGAAACACATCTTCAGCAAAGCTTTCATAAGGCTTGTTTGGCTGAAGAAGAATACTGGAGATTAAAGTCCCACAGCCTCTGGCTTAAAGCAGGAGACAGGAACTCTTCCTTCTTCCACAAGCAAGCTCAGGCTAGGAAATGTTTTAACTCCATCTCCGAGATCAAGGAAGAGAATGTCACTTACAAGGACTTTGAAAACATCAAGAAAGCAGTCTTCTCTCATTTTAAAAATTTGTACAGTGAAGATATGGACTCGGATCATCATCCAGATCTGCTTGATGTCATTCCTCATTTGATTTCACCCAATATGAATCTTATCTTAGAAGCCGAAATCAGCAAGAATGAAGTCAAATATGCCCTCTTCGCTATGGATCCTGACAAGGCCCCTGGGCCGGACGGATTTTCAGCCAGATTCCTTCAAACCTGTTGGCTGGTAATAGAAAAATATCTTCTCAAAATGGTCCAAAAATCCCAAGAATGTCAGAAGATTGGGGGCAGCACTAACTCTGCGTTTCTTGCCCTCATTCCTAAGGAGAAAGGTGCCAACAACTTTAATAGATTTCACCCAATCTCATTGTGCAATATTGGCTACAAACTAATTACCAAAGTGATTGCAAATAGACTGAAGCTCATCCTACCAAAATTCATCCCGGAGAATCAAGGAGGCTTTATTCATGGCAGAAAGATTATAGACAACTTCACTTTGGTTCAAGAGGTAATCCATTCAAGCTTGCATCGTAACAAAAAAGGCATGGTCATCAAACTTGATTTAGAAAATCCATTTGATTGAGTAAGGCATAGCTTTATGTTCAATGTTTTGAGCAAATTTGGATTCGGTGAGAGATTTTTAAATTGGATCCAGGCTTGCATCTCAGAGCCATGGATCACAACCTTAGTAAATGGCAGAGCCACTGATTTTTTTAAAGCCACAAGAGGCCTTAGGCAGGGATGCCCCCCCTCTCCTCTATTTTTTGTTCTTCAAGCCTCGACTCTCAGCTTTCTCTTAAACAAGAAATTGCAAGAACAGGAAATCAATGGGCTATGTATTGCAAGAGGGATTAAAAACAACAATCATGCCCTTTTTGCGGATGATACCTTGTTATTGGGGGTTGCTTTTGTATCTTCAACCACCAAGTTCAAAGAAGTGTTGGATGTCTATTGTGAGGCCTCAGGCAACATGCTAAAAAAGGGTAAATGCCATATTTATAGTTGGAACACTCCGCCCGGTTTGCTCTCCTCTATAGCCAGATGTTTAGGCTTTGCTGCCTCCTCTTCTTGGTCTTATTTCAAATATCTGGGCCTTCTTGTTTTCCTTAAAAGAGCCTTCAACAAAGATTGGCTCCCTCAATTGGAGAAATTCAAGTGCAAACTCCAAGCCTGGGGTTACTCCTGGCTTAATATAGCTGGTAAATCTGTCCTCATAAAATCTGTGCTTTTCAGTCTCCCCCTATTCCACTTCTCTGTTCTTCTTGCACCGGTGGGCATTATCAGAAAAATGGAGGAGTGTATCTGGCGCTTCTTCTGGAAGGGAGAAAAGCATAATGAAAAAAAATTGCCTCTAGTCAATTGGGAGACTATATCCAAACCTCTGTTGGAAGGAGGACTGCATTTCAAGAACCTCAATCATCAAAACATTGCCATGGGAGCAAAAATAATATGGAAAATTATAGCACCCAAGCCAGGCTAGCCCCAATTAGCACTTTGGAAAAAATATTTCAGTGGAAAACGTAAACGCTTCTTGGACACTCCCATCCAACAGTCCAATTCGCCCTTCCTCAAGCTATTTTCCAAAGCTACCTCTTTAATTACAGAGTATTCATTTTGGATCCCTAGTAACAGGAAATCTATAAAAATTTGGACAGATAGGATCATGCACGAAGATGCTCTAGTAGACAGAAATTCCCTCTGTGTGCTACGTAAATGGATGGAGGAAGCGGGTTTCAATTCCCTGTGGGATATCTCCGCATGGATAGGTCCGAACTGGGCTGGATGGAAGCATATCTCTGTGCCAATCGAGATGCAGAGTGACTAGAGATCGCTGCTTGATAAACTCCATGGCATGGCGCCCATCCATGCTTCCAAAAATGACTCGAGAGGATGGGGCACGATGGTTGGGGGATACACAGTCACTTGAGGCTACGCCAAGCTGAGGGAGAGGCCTCACGTCCCTCCCAATCCGGAACCGTGGAAAGGAATATGGAACTGCCCAACGTGGCCCAAAATTGACCACTTTTGCTGGTTACTAAGCCACAATAAGATCTTGACCCATGACAATCTTCAGAAAAGAGGCTTTCACGGACCATCAAGGTGCCCCTTATGCAAAGAAAAAACAGAAAGTGTGATCCATTTTACGTTGGAATGCAAATTTTATTTGCAAATTTGGTTTGATCTTCTATGCAACCTGAATTTCAACTTCGCCTCCATAACCGAGTTATTCTCAAAGTGGCTGAATAGGTATCCTGGTCCCTCCCCCAAAAATAAAGTAATCAGAGTTGCTTGGTGCTCCCTCCCCAAAATAATATGCTGGCAGATTTGGCTTGAACACAACAGAAGAACCTTCAGAGATATAGAGCAGAATCCCACAGCTATTGAAATCAAAATAAAAGGTCAATTAAAAGAATGTTTGATAGATCTAAAAGATGATACTAATCTCACCCAACAAGATATAGATTTGGGCTCCTCTTTTGATCTGCAATTTCATAAAGCTGTAAACATTGCCTCTCCTCCCAAAGCTTGGAAAATAAGGGAATCAGAAAAAGACTTACATGACTGGCTCATAATCCAATCAAGACATTCCCTCTTCTTCGATGGGGCTGCAAAGGGAAATCCAGGGAAAGCTGGAGCTAGTGGAGTCATAATGAATACAGATGGAAAAAAGATTCACTCCTTCACCTGGGGTCTAGGCCACTCAACCAGTATCCAAGATTAATCTTTTGCTCTATTTCAAGGTCTCAAGCTCCTCAAAGTCTTAAATATCAGCAAAGAAAATGTTTTTGGAGACTCCCAAATCATCATAAATGCTATGGTGTCAAATTCTCCCCCTTTGGACTTAAGACTGGCAAGGCTAATCTCTAGAATTAAAGACTTTAGAAACTCTTTTCAAAAGTTAAATTTCTTTCATGTACTGAGAATCAACAACAAGGATGCGGATCTAGAAGCCAAAAATGTTGCCATACTTTCTGCTAGAGATATGACGAGGGACGGAGAAAACTCATGGGAATCTATTCCTTAATCTAACTAGTTGCCATGTTTTACTGCCTTATTCTATTTCAGTTTGTTTGTATTCATAAAATTGGGAAAATTTCTGAAATTGATTCCATAGCTGTAGCTTGTAAGAGATGGAGGATAAGCATAAGCTCCATTATCATCCTAAGAGGCGAGATTTTATGAGCAAGTGCTCTACTCTATGTAAACGGAATTTTTGGCATTTAGGCCAAGTATTTAATAATATCCCATAACCGTTCCTGTAAAAAAAAATAAAAAAATGCATGTCCAATAATTAATTTCAATCTCAACTTCATGCATATGTATAAGGAGAGGGTGTAAATGAAAAATCATTTTAATGTTGATCATAATAAAAAAAATTCAATGTTGTAAGAGGAGCAATTAAAAGTAAAAATGTTCAAGAAGATATGTAATTTATTTAAATTTTAATATCAAATTAAAATGAAACATTTAAAAATATATAATTAATAATAAAATATTCAATGTGACTCATAAATAAAATATTTTAATTTAGAGGGTTAATCAATATTGAAATGTATTAAATATATATATTAATAACAGAAAAATAATTTTAATGTGGAAAATATAATCCACATATAAAATATTTCAAGAAAAACATTTAAATGTGCATATATTTATATGATTAAATAAAACTATATATGCAATATTGTTTATGGCTAAATAAATTTAAGCAGTATCATTGTGATCCTTTTTTAATAATATGTTTTGGTCAATTTTGTTTCAAATCAAGCAATGTGTTCAAATTGCAAGTTTAAGCTATGTAGTTTACAAAATCCAAGTTCTCAAGTAAATTTTGATGACATTGAATCCATTTTTCACATTAAAAAATATAGTTTAAACAATGAAATTCTACATGTGGTATATATATATATATATATATATATATATATATATATATATATATATATATTTCAAATCTATTAGGTTTCCAAAGTGATTAAATCTGTTGTATGCAAATGTTTTAGTCAAAATTTTCACTAAAAAGGAGGTTTTCCTTGGAGCTACAAGACTTTCTTTCTCCCTTGAAAAAATTGTATATACTCCCTCTACTAGATTGAAATCCAACCTAAACCAATACAAACATGTACCTGTACATCGATTTGATCATGTGTTTACATATTTGTTGTTAGTGCCAGTACTATAGTTAAGTTTCTAGTTAAAGAATTGATCCTCATCCCACTGATGAAAACATACATGCAAACAAAAAGAGCATTGTGATTTCTCTCAATAAGAATTTGAGGTGTTATACATATGTACTTTTATTTAAAATTCTCAAGAAGCACTTCCATAAAACAAAATATTCATGGATAGCCCAGTTTTCAAAACCATGGGGCATAGAGGAACTATGTCTTTTGGAATTTTCCCTTATACAATTATATTTTATATCTAATTTTTTGTTAAATTAATTTTAATTAAAAAAATATATTGGAAATATCCTATATTTATTTTAAGTCTAGTTTGGAACATAACAAGTGAGTTCTTATTTTATTAAAAAAAAATATTACAAGGTGAATGAGTATGATTAAGTAGACGGGGCATAATATATACCTCCAGTTTCGTGCATAACTTTAGCAAAGAAAGCATATGTTCCATAACATTAGCAAAGAAATTAAATGCTCCATCCACAATTCATTATTCCCTAATGGTATCCTATAACCATAATATTGATTCACATAGCATATTCATCACAAGCTATAACACTATGTATGTTTACTGGCACACTCACGTCCACAAATAAATAGAGGTAATGATACTTAGTAAAAATGTTGTAGCATCATATAAAATTATATTTACAAGAATTACATTGGCACATATGACATTGATTTACCATTATGAAGAAATAGTAAACTTGTAGCAATATTCAACATTGAAATAGTAAAATACTCCAACAAATTGCATCAAGTGTAAACAAATCAAAGGAAGAACTTATCTAGTTGAAAGTTGAAGGCCAATGTTAACTTAGGTAGAGCAATGTTCCACCTAACCATAGACTCTATTTCACTAATCATTTTTATAAAAGGCCACCCTGATTGAAGCTATGATACTGCTAAGGAAAATTAGAACATTTTTTATGGAAATCATTCTTAGGATAAAAAATTACCCATCCCATTATCTCATTGCTATTTTTATTTCTTGGAACAACAAAACTTTTTTTGTGACACACATTTCTTTCCTTACATAGAATAAGTAGAATACCTTCCTCGTCTACTCAATAGTTCCTCAAAAGCCTCTAAGCTCTCCCTCTATGTGTGCATAGAGGGTCTAGATATTATCCATTAACTCCAACAATGTTTACTTAGTTCTTGACCTTTTTCATGTTTTAAAGGCTTCCTTGCTTGGTTGTTCAACCCAAACTATGGTTTACTCCTTAGCTTCTATCCATGGATTCTCCATCACATAGATTGAAATCTTTCTTGGATCCCTTTCCAACCCTATTTTTGAATCTATCTATGTTCTCCCTCTCTATAATTCACTTATTTTCACAGAAATTTTCTTTTAACCTTTTGAATCTCTTCCTTATCTATTTTCAGAATCTATACATATTTATGTAGTTCTCATCACATGAATTCAAAATTGCCTCTATCATTCCTTGATCACCCTCCTAGTAGGAACCAATATCTCTACAACTACTTTCATGGATGCTAGCATCAACCAAGAGAGAATGAATTTGCCTCTCCCTCTATTTCTTCCTCTCTTATAACTTACTTCTCTTCCGTTTGATTTTCCTTCTGTACTATGTCTAGCCCCATGCATCTCTCTTCAATGTTCTTTGCATGAGTTCATAATGGTCACACACCATTCATGTGAATACAGAATGGGCTCCACTATTCACCTTAGAACCAAAATTTATTTTGTCATTTAGGTGAGCATTATATTGGACTATGTTGCTTGTCTTAGTATAAGAATGACCAGTAATGAATCATTCCTTCTTCCCTACAACTATTAAGTTACATACACGCCTCTAAGACTACATGAATCATTGCCTCTCTACAATGAATTTACTACATCCAATCATGAGTTTGTTCCATCCCCATCAATCACATGTGTGGGGGGTATAATGATGAATGAATGAATAAAAAATCACCCTAACCCCAACACCCCACGAGACCTCATTTTCCCCCTTATTGTGGGGACATGATTTTTTTCAAAGAAAATGTGAGAAAATATAGGTTTTACCACTTCTCTTACAATTCCCATGATGAAGGTACTTATCCACTTGATTTCATAATTATGTAAGGTGTACATATCCACAACTGCTACATGCATTCAATGTTTGGTAATTAAGGTTTCTAGATTTTTAGTAAGGAACATGGTGATAAAGGAAACAAAGTAAAGTTTGGAAAAATGGAGAACTAAGGATTATTTGGCATGTATAACCTCCTAGTAACCTATCACCTTTCTCATCTCCTGCTATCATAACCCCCTTTTTATGTGCGCCTACCTCATGTATCTCAATTATTTATTAAAGTCAAGAAAAATAATATTTATATTATTCAAATCACCATGAAGTTTTTTCCTCATGGTGTAAATAAAGCATGGTAATTAAAATATCCATGCCAAACAAAATCAAATATTCAATCATAATTAAGTACAGTTAATCTATGAGATTCAATACTAGGACCTTCTAGCATATACCCCTTCGAATAACACAATCCTCAATGTTGTCTTCTCATTAACAACACTTATTTTCCTCATTCTTTAGTTGTATTTGCAGTGCCATCCTATTCAATATATTGGTATACCACCATACTTCAACATTCTAACATATCAATGCGTTAATATTCAAGTAAGCATACATATTATAACAATTATCAAGAAACATTTATCTTATGCACAATATTTCTCAATTCCATGATGTAAACATTTATTCAAAGATATGTATTTTTTAATTAATACTTATCTATATGGATATGCATCTATCCCATGTAATGGATTCCATACGAAATAATTAATTTCATTATCCTTTCTAACACACCCTCAAGATTCTAGCCACCATCCCACATGAACTGATAAGTTTCCTCCTCCTTGATACACTCACCCTTTAGGCTTAGATGTCCCCTTGTCTACTAAACAATCCCTTAGGTGATTCATCTTGTCATGGATTTCTCCTATAAGGAGAGCACCAACTTATTACTAGACACCCACTAGTAGTATATAACTACAATTCATATATATTGGCATGATTAATTTTCATATTTGGAGAGTTTCCTTCAACATTCCTGATGTTACTTGATAATTTGATGTCTCGTGGGAACTCACATGATCCTTAATCAACCTCTTGACAAGCATCCTATCATCTTTATCCTTTTCACAAGGTTTTCTATCATATACCACTTCATCATCAACATTTTCAACCATCGTTGAGGTTTTTTTTTGGAATAAACTGTGTGTCAATATTTGAAATGTCCAATGTTTCGAGTGAATACTCCACCCACCATCAAGGACATAAGATGAAATAAAATATGAGGCGGGTTTAGTAATGAAAAGAGAATATAAAGGTAACAGAAAGGAGTTAACCATGAAATAAGAAAATGGGTTCCAAGGAATGGAAAAGATCTTTAAATAATATAAAGAATAAAATATACCTTAGGAGAAATTTGAGGCATAAATTATTAAGAAGCAAACGAAGACAAATATTTATAAACTAATTAAAGGATTAAAAAAGAATATTAAAATATGGATTAAAATATTAAAATATTATTTTTAAATTCAAGGTATTTTGGATTCATAAAAAATGTTTCAACAAGCCATGCGCTTTGCTGAAACAATGTGGAAACAATTTCATGTTTTGGAGAATCCTCTACAATACGGTGCGCTAACAAGATTAATTTCCAATATGATGTCTTTCCAATTAATTTCTAATATGGTAAGATTAATTAGAATATGGCGCCTTTCCAATTAATTTTCCCTTGGGATGCGATAAGACATTTGTGGTAAAACATAATAAAAACATGAAAAAAGATTTGCAATAGTGTATAACAAGAACCTAGAGCAACATTACCCGTGATTTTTCTTTTCCAAAACATGGAAAATTGTATATTATAGTTTTTAACTAAATATTTTTCTTATTATTACATATGTTTCTGTACATTGGTAATAGATCACTAATATTTTACAATGTTTTCTAATTTTGTAGAAGATTAACCAAGAATTTTCAATACTTTATAACCTAGTGAAAAATTTGCCAATATTTAAGAAAATTTTATAATTTAGTGAAAGATTTGCCAAAAAATTATATATGTATATTATATTAATGAAAAAATAGCCTACACATTTTTCTATATACCATGGGGATTCACCCATTTATTATAAATATAAATTTGGGGGGTTTCTTAAAATTTTCCTTGGTCTTCATTGAATCCCTTAATTGTGTCCAACCGAATGAGGATTTTTTTTCCATATCCAACTTGCCAGCACAAGTTTCCACATAGCCAAATCTTTGCCGACATCATACTTCTCCATATATGTGATTGTCTTCCATATTTAGGAGCTCCAACAACTACCCATTCGTTTAGGCTTAGATGCCTAATATACTTCCCATGTAAAATATCGTTCGAGATGCTTGAGGAATTTAAATCCCTCTAGGGATTCCTAGAGAGTAGGGCCAAATTAAATCACTTACCGTCTCTCACTTCCCATCCACCCATATCAATGGGCTTAGTAAGAGACTCAAGCTTGCAGAGATGGAATTTTCAATAATTTCTAATACTAGACCAGAGGAATTTAGCAATAATAACAACGATTTTTTAATGACATTCGAGGGAATCAGAAATAAATGCATCCATAAGACTGAAATCCTTTGTAGTATTATTTTGATCATTATCACTCTACCTCCTAAGGTAAGCCATCTGTGGTCCCAAAAGGATAATTTATTCTAAACCTTGCCAATCAACCAATTCCAATCCTATATTCGGTTGTTGCATGGCTTAAGGAAGCATCCCAAATACTTGAACCCAGTGGACAGAAAGGTGGATGTGATGGCAAAGAGAGATGCGATTTGTTGGATAATTTTTGAATTTTTGTCATCCGAAATGATTTCAGATTCAAGTGTTTGTTTTTGATGAGGCCTAAGGCCCTACCAAATCTATTAAAGATCTGATAGAAAATCTCCCATTCCTCCATCTTCGCAGCTCTGAAGCATATGACATTGTCCACAAATAGGAGATGGGTGGTTGAAGTGTTAATAGATACGCTGCAACCTATTATGGAACCAACTCCTTTTGCTTCTTTGATTCCTTTACTAAGGGAATCCATGATCAAAATGAGTAGGAGGGGAGAAAGTGCACATCCCTGTCTCAACCCCTTAGAGATTTTGAAAAATTCTGTCGGATATTCATTGATTAAGACTACCACAGAAGCAAAAGTCACACAAGCCATGATCCATTTTACTTGTCTGTGAGGAAAACCAATTATGAGGAGGATCAATCGGACGAAATCCCAGTCCACTCGATCATAAGCCTTTAATATATCTATCTTCATAAGGCAAACCTTTAAATTGCACACTTTGATGGAGTGGATACTTTCTTGTGCAATTGCCATCGTATCTTGAATTCTCCTGTCAGGCCGGATGCCAAATTTCTCCAAACAGATATGTGGGGAAAGAATTTTTTTTACTTTGTTAGCTATCAACTTAGAAATAATTTTGTATACATAATTACAGAGATAAATCAGTCTAAAGTCAGAAAAAACATAAAGATTGTGATATCTTTGGAATATGAGTAAGAAATGTGGCATTAAGAATGCTTGATATGTAGCCAGAACAACGAGATTCTTCCACCATTTGTAGTAGTTATGGGCCCATAAAGTCAAAGAAGGAATGAATAATTCCACTAGCCATCCATCCAGCCCGAGACTCTTATCCTTAGCTATCTCTTTCATGGTATGCAAGATCTCTTCTTCTATTGTAAGGTTGTCCATGAGGCTGATATCTTACTATTAGGGAATAAGCTTGCCATCTCCATTTTATCCACAATGTTTTCCTCCTCTAAATCATTGTATTGCTTTTAAAAAAATATGAATGCTTCTTCCTTGATTTCTTTAAGTGATTTAAAAACCCCGCCTTCCTCATTCCGAATTTGCCAAATGGAATTTGTTATCTTTCGTTTTGAAGCTACCTTGTGAAAAAATCTAGTGCTTTTGTCACCCCCTTTTATCCCAACAACCCCACTCTTTAGATGCCACTCCTCCTCGTGTGCCTTTAAGATTATATTCTTCCTTTGTATTAATTCCATCACTCCTTTCTTGAAATGTCGTGAGAAATAATAAGGGATAGAGGGATTCATGAAAGTTGTTATATCCTTTTCTATCTCACATAACTCTCTAATTTGTTCTTCCTCTCTCAAATTATATTTAATCTAAGGAAAAATTTCTTCAATAAGTATGATTGAGATCATTAAGTTAGACTTTTTATTCTTTTATTTATATTAATTTAGTTATCTTAATTTTTTTTAAATTTATTTATTTATTTTATATATAATTTAAAAGTGACTTTTTATTCTTTTATTTATTTTATTTTAATTATCTTTATTTTTTTTATATTTTATATATAATTTAAAAGTGTATTGGTTAAATTATATTTAACCTTAATTGTTTTCCTTCAACAAATATGATTTAGATGATTAAACTCTATTATTTATATTAATTTAATTATCTTAATTTTTTAATCATTACATTTGAGTTTTATTATTTGATTTATATTAATTTATATCTTATTTTTATTTTATTTTATTTTATATATAATTTAAAAATATATTTATTTAGTTAAAAGTTCAGTTTCTATGGAAACAATTTAATTAAGCAATACCCAAAAACATTTGGCAAGTATGAAACCCTGTGCTTTATAGTATCTGGTAAGAGTGAAGTCCTTCCCTTTAAATAAGTTGGGCCAAATACAAACCTTCCCCTTAAATAGATTAAGGCCAAATACCTAAAAGCATTAGAAAAGAGTAAAAGCTTGCCACAACAAGACCATGGCTTCTTACTCATAAATATTGACTAAGAGTGAAAACATTCTTCTTCAATAGATTAACATAAAACTTACCACCTTATAAACCATAATCATTCTAGATAATTCCTTTAAAAAATTGCGCTTTTAAAAAACTAATCAATATTTTAAGATTTTTATTTTATTTTATTTATATTTCAATTTTTAAATTTACAAATATTATTAATTACTACATCAAATAATAATTCATATTTCTACTAACTAAATAATGATTCCTTTAAAAAATTACTTTTTTAAAAAACTAATCAATATTTTCAGTTTTTTTCTTTTTTCTTTTCAAATTTACAAATATTATTAATTACCATATCATATAATAATTCACATTTCTAGTAACTAAATAATGATGTATCATAGAAAGTAATTTATATCTAACTTTTTTTTTATAATATATCATAGAAAGTGATTTATATCTAAATATCTAACCACATATGGTAAGTAATGACTAAAAAATAATAACGTTAATCATTAAATAACGGAGAGAGTTAATAAATGTTTAAATAAAATATCTTGACTAGTGAATGAATTCCAATTGAGAAATGCAATATTTTTTTCCTCACTTATCTAAAATTGAATCATTTAACTTTGAATTTTAAATATAGTTTATTTTTATTTTTTATCAATATATTTTCTAAAATTGAATCATTTAACTTTGAATTTTATATATAGTTTATTTTTATTTTTTATCAATATATTTTTTAAATTAGTGGTTAATATAAATGTTCTTAATTAATATGCTTTTATAAAAACATTTATTTACTTGGAAAATGTCACACCAAAATTAAAATTTGTTTTAAAATAAGATTTCAAAATATAATATACTTCCCAACCTTTAGATCACCACCTTTAACTCCCACTCAATCAAAATCTACCAAAAACAATTTGATTATTCCAACACAGGATCGGCCACATTTATTTAAACTAATGAAAGGTTTTTTTAAAATATAAAT
Source organism: Pinus albicaulis (assembly GCA_034641835.2). Taxonomy (NCBI): domain Eukaryota; kingdom Viridiplantae; phylum Streptophyta; class Pinopsida; order Pinales; family Pinaceae; genus Pinus; species Pinus albicaulis. The sequence goes on from CM076574.1 coordinate 108,946,153, forward strand.
TAATAAACCCAACCCCAACGCTAAATGACTCTCCCGCCAAAACCTTATCTCACATGTCCCCCTTTATCCAAAGAATATCAATCTGAACTATGTAATAGCATCTTGGTGTTCGCTCCCGCGCTCTGTACTATTGCAAAACCCTCAAGTTCCGTCTTTCAGTGTTTAATCGTCTGATCGAGCTCCGCCGGCCATTCTCTGCTTAAAAAAGGGTTTCTGTTTTTCGTTCTTCAATCGAAAATCTCGCAGGGTTTTACTTGACAATGGATACATCAAACCCTGCTGTACTGGTGAATGGAGAGATAATCAGGATGTACGTAGGGAGGAGAGTACGATGCGTGCTCAAAGTTATCCGAGGCGATGGCGGGATTCTCCAAGGAGAAATTTCCGACGGCCAGCAAATCTCTGTAAAACAGGCTCCTCCTGCCATTTCGTCGTCGCAGTTTGTGGAAGTTATTGGTGTTGCAGAGAACGATCGCACTATCCGGGCCGAAATCTGCACCAATTTTGGTGACAAATTTGGTAGGCCAATTCCCCTAATTATGTGTTTTTTTAATGAACGTTTATGTGGGTTATATAATTATAAATTTAATTGCTCATTGTATTCGGCATGTTGTAATAATTTAAATAATTATCATCTAAGAAACCAGGGTTGACGACCAACAAAATGCCAGACATGAAATCGTCAACTTGATGATAATCAAAATTTGCAAAAATAAATAAATATTAGGCTATTAAATAGATAAATTTTGTACTATTTAGCAAAATTATTTATGGAAGGTAATGTAGTTGTTATAATGTCAGGGGTCTTAGTATAGATGAATAGATGGTGATGAGGTGTACTATTAAGTTATTTAGTGATGTGAAGGTTACTGGTTGGAACTTTATGCGCAAAAAATTTAGACATGTTAAGGATTGATGTGACTTGATGTCTGGGTGATCTTGACTGGTTTCTCATTCCACAAATCAAGCCTAATATAATCTACCATAAATTCAGACCATTTGACAAACCCCCAAAAAATAGTTGTTAAATCCAGTCATGTTAAGGGCTAGTATAAACTGATATCTGAGTGATTTTGACTTAAATACCCTTAGATTGCGATTTCAAGCCTACTTCACAAAACATAATGCCGTAGTCTAACTAGCCAGAGGAATCGCCCTGAAAATCATGAAAATTCCGATAAGATTTTCAGAAAACCCGGCAGGAATTTTTCTAAATCTATGTTATAACTATCAAAGTTTAATATTTTGGGTGTCCTACAGGTTTTTGATGGTGCTGAATCTATTTCCAAATTCAAAATCAGGATTCAAACACTGTTTCTGCAAGATTTTTTAAATTTTTTTGGCCCGGATTCCGGCCAATTTTGACTGTCCGGGCAATTCCTCCGGCTCGTTAGACGACTCCAAAAATAATTGTTAAAATACAAAATAACGAAAAGCATAATTAATTTCCACCAGATATTTAGATAAGAATATAGTATTATTTTCAGAGAAATATGTTCATGTCTTTTTTTGCCCCCTTTTTCGGGGAAACTTACCCTTATTGCCTTCCGGGTTCATGCTTCTCAATTTGCAAGGTTGATTTCTTTCAAAATTGTACGTTTCTGCTCATTGTCAGAGTTTTTCTTGTTGGCTAGTAACAGGATGATCAGGAACCATCTTCCTCATGGTCGCGACCCAGAATTTTTGTTTTTTTTGGTCATCCATATTAAATGTTTCCAATAATTTACATCATTAGGAAATATATCACACCTTTAGAAGTATTTGGATTAAAAAAAAAAATGACCTTAGGAGCCTCCATTTGCACAAAGCTAGGGAAATGATTAATTCACATTAACCAAAAAAATAAAATAAAAGTGGCACGAGGATTCTAAAATCAAATGCCATTCGTGATTTAAAAAAGCATAAATGTCCAAAAGCACTTAGCTTGACATCCTGCTATAAACACATTTAAAATTATAATCAAATAATAAATATTCTGGATCTTAGAGTTACGGGAGTCAGTTTGAAAGCAAGGGTAACATCCTTCTCATTATTGTGCAGTCCTCAGCCATAAGTTGACGGCCTCAGCTTAGGGATAGGGATTTACCATACATTATTTTCGTTTTACTACTACTTTGAGGGCTTCTTAGCTTTAAAGGCAGCGAGTGTGAAAATGGAAGACTTATTGTTTGGTGGATTAGGAAGGATATTGTGTAGAGTATTGTGGTAATGTTCGTGATACTCCCACATGGCCCATCCTTGTGGTTATGATGGACTCCGCTGATGTGTGACTATTGGGATTGTGTTGAACGAGTTAGAGAGTTTGTTGTGGCTCTTTGGTCACTGTGCAAGTGGCTCTGTTGAGCAACCCCTACTTCAACTTTTTGTATTTGGAAAATATTCCGTAGAGACAAGTTAACACAAATTTCTTTGTCAGCCCTTAAAAGGTAAGGTAATTGCAAGAGTAAGGGAAAAAATATTATTCCTTCCACTTTTCCAAATATGATAAGTAGTTTTTTATCTTTATGCAAATTAAAATTTGATATACCATTGGTGTTTATTGCATGAAGGATTGAATTCCAACGAGAAAGGCTTGTATTGCAAGAGGTCAAAATTCACTGCTAGTTGATTTGGTGCAAGGTCGAAAGTATACTGGATATGGTATAAATATTAATTATAATATGTCAGTACAGTCAACAATGCCTTCCATTTTTTTGGGCATTTTTGTTAATGAGTTAGTTGGCTTAAAGGCCAAATTTTGTAATCCGGTTTTTTAACCATAGAATTTTAAAATTCTTTACTGGAAATACCCTTTTTGTGTCCTTAATTGGATTTGTGTGTAATAAATTATAAACTTAGGTCCAGCTTTCATTTAATAGTATTCGTGAGGGATTTAGAGAAAATTTAAACATGAAAAGTTGACAATCTTGAATTTAATAATCAGGGGACCATTCTTTACGTGTGAGGTAGACACATTGAAATCTTAGCGATGAGAAACCTCATCTTGTATCTCTGATTTTGTTATTGTTTTAGTTGCTGCTGTTTTTTCTGCTCCGATGCGTCTTTTACTCTACTTTATTTGCCATTTTGCTGGCTCCTTGTTTAATTATGTCGCTCATTTATCTCTGCTGTCATTGTTCATCAGCTTTTATATTCTTGATTTCACATCCATTACTTTTAATCTTATGATATCACCTGTGGAACATGGGACTTGTGTGAGTGCTATTAGGTCTCTGTTTCATGGATTTATCAAGATTGAAGATATGATAATTGCAACCTTGGTCCTTTTAATCTCTTTTGAAGTCGTTCAAACTAAATTGCAGTTACTTGGATTCCAAAATCCAACAGGACATACCCAGCTTGAAGACTAGAATAAAGAAAATGGAATCTAGTCTTAGGCTTGTGATGCTTGATTTGAAAATTTAATGTGACAGTCCGGATGTTATTCTAGCATACTTTTTGAAGTAACTACTTCCGTAAGATAATTTTAAAATAAAGTTGTCAAAGTAGGTCAAGTGCTACGATTTGGTTTAGTTAACAAGTGTATTTCTAACAGGAAATTTAGCCAGCTGCAACATGAAACTCTACTGGATTTTATCTTAGTTGATCTGCTGATGAGATTCAGTCATTTCCTTATTTTCATTTTTAGTTTTCCCTTTAAAAATCTGGCAACTGGTGTTTACTCGATTATTCTTGAATGCTCATTTTCTTCTGCTTGGAACATATTTTATGTTTTTTTATATCAACATTTACCACTTTTAAAAGGATGTATTTTATTGCCAATTTGGAGGTCGTAGTTTTTCTTATTTTGATTTTCCTATATGGAACTGTTTTTGCTTCTCCCCAACAAGTTATTTTTTGACTTTTGAATGAGACGTTTATCATGCTTGTTTTAAGTTGATTGGTTGTGGTTGAATGCAATTTATTTGTTGTAGAATTTAAGTCATTTTTTGCACCTATTATAAAACTAAGTTGATTTTTCTTTTTGCAGAAATGTCTTCTTACAATCAACTATGCCAGTGGGCTAATTCGGAGCACCAATCTCTTTTCATATAGGTTTAGGGCAACTTGAATTTTTATGTGGCTTCCTTTGCAGTTTTTTGCATTTTCTTATTAAAAATTAGCCTAGATGAGATTCTGATTAAATGTGCTAAAGGGATGAATCCCCATTTATGTATGCTGCCCTATCATAGACGGTTCTTGCAGTAATTTGATGTAGATTGAGCAAAATTGACGACTGACGTGAACCCTGCCCAAACATGCGTTGTCCTTGTTATTTTATATCAGTAACAAAAGGAAAGCTATTACAATCTCATTTAAGGTAACTTTAACAATTTCCTGAGCAGCAGATGGAAGAAAGTGTTGTTTTGAAGGTCTTGAATCAATGACTCCCGTTAGATCCTCATGGAAATACATTACGATATTATACATTAAAACGGATACTCGCTAAGTTTTATGAAGATGATAAGAGTAAATCTAATATTATATGTTCAGATACTGTGAACAAATGTGGATTTGGCAGACTATGCTGAATTTGAAGTAATGAAAGATTGAGTTGGTCCGATAGGAGTTCAACTCAGTTATTGTGAATACTGAGTCGGTTCTGCAAGGGGGTCAACCCGGTCAACAAGGCCGAGTTCGAGTTTGAGTTGACCGAGTTTTAAAGCATTGAAATGCATGATAACTTTTTAATGGATTGTGATGCCCCCTGTTTTTCCAATGTTGATTAGCGCTTTAGGCTATTTTTGAGATTCTTTTTATCCAACAACAATGAAGAATTCTTAATGTCAGATGATTATGTAATGTATCTATTTTCTGTTCTTTTTAATTTACTTTTTCTTATAATCCATCTTTGAGTGCAATCATAGGAGAGCTATGGAATCAAGCTCCAGTTTCTAGGAATAGAAGTATCTGTTCCGGTGACATGGATTACTGCATTTTAGAAGCTGCAGGTTAACAGCAAACTTCAAACAAGAAGAACATTGCGTTTAATGTACAATGGTTATAGCATCAGTATTGGAATTTGGGCTTTATTTTCTTTTTCGTTTTTTGTTTTTGTTTCGCAAGTTTTTCTTCCTTGAAACTTATCTAAAGATAAAAGCATACCTACCATATTTTGGTTGTTGCTTATTACAGACTGGCCTACCTAAGTATGAATATGGCATGGCAATTTTATTTTGGCCTTACCTTAGTTTGCAATTTAATGTAAAGGTACAAGTTGTTGAAATCTCATGTTAAAGTATGCAATACACCTTTTACAATCAAAGCATCTCATGAAGCAATCATAATTTCACCCAAAGATACACTAAGAACATGCAGAATCATAATAATAATCTAATATCATGATATTAAAGCGTCTTTACACTGCACTGTTAATTAGCAGGGATTGTGGCAAACCATCCCATGACCTTCACCCTCGTTATTTTTAACCTTAATATTTATACAAAGCAAACGTTGCTTCTTATGGCAGTTCTGTTCTCTTGAGCTGGCCGTGGTAACTTAAGACTAATATGTTATACCTCACTAGCTGCAAAGATCCAGGGTTATCATTGAGCCTTACATGTGAACAGATTGAAGTGGACTTCTATAATCATATCATCAGCAAAATTGCAGGCATGCAGTCATTTCCATCTAGGAAATGAAGTGGGAATTTTTTTGAATATCTATTTTTAATTTTTTTTCATGGAATTTGTAGTACTGTTTGAAGCATCCTTCAGCCTAACTGGAACTCAGAACCTTTTTCTTCAGTGGCTTGTGAATTATAAGAAAACAAAAAGATTGACACTTTTATATGTACTTCCACTTTTCACTATTTTTCACCTAGGGGACATGAGAAAGTTTGATATTCTAAGGGGATATGCAAAGGCAGTCACATGCTACATATCTATTGCATGTTCCACTACTGACAAGGTGTGGCTAAAATAATGCCTGACAAGAAAAAGCACGGGCTGGATATGCCATTGGTAGCATTCATTCTTTATAGCATTGAGTGCAAGTTTCTGCCTACCGTCCGAAAGAAAATTTAAATTAAGTTGTGCCACATTTTTCTTTGAAGCCCTGAGGATTCTCGTCCTAATTAATGATGTTGGAACAGATAAATCTAAGGGTGCTCTCAATTTCTCTGGCAAAGGTTCCCTTTGAGTTATAAGAAAATACTTGAACAAAGGAACCAATTTTTGTTGAACCATGGTTGTCATTAATGTCAGCCCAAGCAGTGGCTATAAGAAGCCCCATTTTCGATGACAAAAATGACAAGGAAGATTAGGGTTTTTGGGGATAAGATCTCCTTCATTTGATGGTCCTCGTCATGTTGATTCTAATGAAAAGTGACACGCCTCATAACTTAAGATTGAGGAGATATGCCCAATCAAAGTTGGAGCCCCCTTCTTGTGGTGGCTGCGCAACAATTGGCTGAATAATTGTTTAATTCATGTAGCCGAGAAGAATTTTTATCGAAGAAATGAATTAAAGGGCACATTAACTAATATGTAAGGGATATGTCGGCCCTAATGTTCGGGTTTTTGGCTCCGAAAATCAAATTTAAAATTTAAGTTTGAATTTCTAATCTTAAGGTCGACTTCCCTCCTTAAGATGGTTGGCTTGCTCCTCTAGAATGCCTTGTCGGCCTCTATAAATTAAAACAATATGCCATCCTATTGTGCAACAAATCTCACGCTTAAGATTTGGAATATCTTTGCGACCTTCGAGAAGTCAAGTATATCTCGAGTAGAAGGTTGAAAGTTTGGTTTAGGTTTTGTCTTTTTGTTGTGGTCGTGGTGCTTTGTTGGGGTATTGTGCTTTATTTGTGGGTATTAGGCCCTATGTGTAGGGCAAGTCTAAGCCATAATTGAGACAACACTTGGAGTAACCTATGTGCAAACATTTGAAGATCACGTGGACTTATTGAAGCAAGGTTTTGTGGTCTATTCACACTTGTTCTGAGGCCTTATTTCGACCTTCAACAAAAATAAATCTAAATGGCATATTCGCACATTTCTGATTACTTATTTCAGACCCCTCAACCTGAGTTCGTTGGCTTTTAGTCACTCATCTTTTTGGCATTTGAGCTTTGCACTGACGTCATTCTCTTGCACATATCTTAGGTAACTTCGACTCTATGATTTGATTGCAGATATGCGTGAAATTTTGGAGGCACTTTGCATGTTATATTGTAGACATTAAGGCTTTTCTTATGACAAACTTGGGTTTTTTAGTGCCCTAATTCGAGCTTGTTTAAAAATTAACTCTACTCTTGTGGATGAACACATCTAAGATCATTTAATAAATTTATGGTGGTGCGTTTAATTCTGTTTAAAGCAATCTGAGAGGATTTTTGTGAACAATCTTCTGGATTTCGTAGACATTGGCCTGTGGAATCTAAGGCATGTTTTGAAGGATATTGCGTGGGGCATTTATTCTTGGCACCTTCACTGTTTTGATGAAGCCTAATCTTCACTTGCAGACAATTACTTTATCACAAGTCTCATTATTGTCTAGGGTTTTCTGAAGGTTTGATATTGTAATATCTATGGTCTGCTATTTTGAGACATAATTATACTTCTCTTCAAGTCATTGTTGAATCATCTTCAAGACAGGTCAAGTCGTGGAATAACAAAGGTGAAGCTTGGCATTGCAAATAGAGGTATGGTTTGAAGGACTGTGTTTAGATTTGAGAATTATTCAGGAGTTATGAAGAAGCGATTATGTTTAGGTCAAGTGTTGGGCTACAATAGCTTTATGAATACTGATCAGTTTCAAGCTTTCTTGAAAGTATAAAACCTCGCTAAGAGGCTTCATCTATAGTAGTCAAAGTTCTAGATGTTAGAATTTGAAGGACAATATTAACAAAAGATAAGGGCAGTGAATGTAAACTAGCAAAGGTCAAATTAGTGTTGCAAATACACATCCTCAGGCATATTCTCGACAATAAGTAGATTCAAGGCATCTTTAGGTACATTAGTGGAAGAACACATAAGGCACATGAATTGTTTTGAAGATAAGGTGTTATATTAGTTAGAAGTAGTCTTGAAGTTTTGAAAAGTTTGTTTCTCCATTGCATATCTGAAGTGCATATTAGTAGAGAAGGTTTCATTGAATATCTTTGTAAGTGGGTCATTGTCCCTAGTACCAGAGCCCACAAATTATTTCTCATTTTTTTTTAAATATTTTCAGGGTGGCAAAGTGGTGCTAAGGCAAGTTGGAGCTTGCAGGGTGTTGGAGCATCTTGTCAATTATAGTCGATAAAACTAGGGCATTTGAGTGTCCTAGTTGGAGCTGGTAAACTAGGGCATTGGAACATCATGATAAAGTGAATGCTTTTTTAGAGTACAAGGAAGTTGGAGCTGAGAAATTTGTACTCATAAATTATATTAGAAAAGCATTCGGTGTTTTTTTCTCCTGGAAGGGTTTCCACCTAAAATTTTTTATTGTGTTGCTCTTGTGATGTGTTGATTATTCTTGTTTGATTCTTTGCTAATGCTTTGAAACATTGATTCACCCCCTCAATATTTCCAACAATTATTATTAGAGCGGGTTCTTGCACAAGAAGTCTAACCACCGGAAGGGAGCTCATGGATTGCAGAAAGAACAAAGTTTCAATATTCAATGGAAAAAACTATGCTCTTTGGAGTGGAAGGATGAAGGCATATGTGCAAGTAGAAGGATATGATGTTTGGCACTCTGTAAAGATTGGATATACAGAACCCTCAACTCCAACAACTGATGCAGGGAAAATGCTTTATGATAGTAATTGCTAAAGCCACAAGTGCTATTTTGAATGGTCTAACAGAGTTGGTATATATAAGGCCCCACCTTACTAACCATCAATAGAGTAGAGAAGTAAATGTTACATTGAACACTATTACTCATTTTTTTTTACTCATAATGACTAACTTGGTAAAAATGAAGATCATGTTTCTTCATTTGTTTCAATATAAGAATATAACATAAGAAGTCATAGATAACTTTCCTTTAAAGCCAATTTCAAAACACATTTCTTCTCAACTTTAAAAGAAGATAGCATGTGCTCTTTTCATACTTATACGTGAGTTCTAAGTAAGAATGGAAATAAATTCCATCATAATGCAATATTTGAGCATTAAGCTTAATCAATCTATTTGACCTCCTAGATAACGTTAAATAGGTTCCACTTATTGACTCTCGACATCATAACCACAAAATATGCCCCAAGAATCTAAATTATCATGCCTTTATTACAAAAATCACATATAAGGGCATGATTATTAACCTACCTGTAACAAGGTAACTGAAGAAGGAATATGCCTCTCTTCATTAGAAAATCTAATGATATGTTTATGAAATGGAAAAATGGAATCACAAAATATATTAATCCAACAATGTTTCCAAATTCAACTAAAAATTCCCATTCTCAAGTATTAAGGAAAAACAATTATTTGCAAAATGGCATTGCTTCAATCATGAGACTCATATAATGAATGTTGCAACAAGAGTAGCTACTGTTACAAATTCAGAAACATTATTCTTCAAAAAAGGCCAAGTAAAACAATGGACTTGCCAAAATTAGACACGAATAATTATTTGCTAGTCACTCAAGCATAAGAATACACCCATGAATACATGCAGCGTGGACAACTTATTATGCTCACTTGCATAAGTAATTAAATCCTACAAAATTTGTTACTATAAAATTGTTTCCAAAAACAACCCATTTTTTTCATGATAGCTTCAGATAATAAAAATAACTATTGTCCGATTCTCTATTCACATTTCAACAACTTATTAAATTCATTCTCACATTCATACAAAATCTTGCAAACCTAGGAAGCTATATCCATTAAATAATCTATTCATAAATTTTTAGTACATAAAAGTTATAGTCAATAAGACATTTACTGTAACGATTTGTATGCACAAAGGTTACAACCATTGAGACCTTTTGACAAACACTTTGCAAGCATGCAATATACAACCATTATGAAATCTACAACCATTGAGGCATTTTGTCAAACACTTTGCAAACATGCAATCTATAGCCATTGAGAGATTTTGTCAAAGACTTGGAAACCATAATCTCTTAGAGAAACTTTGACAATTAGCTAACATGAATATAAGGTTACATATCTTCATTTTTCATTTTCAGTAATGCCAATAATTCTTGAATTGAACTTAACACAAGTAGAACTATCAACCATATTCATTGATGCATCTTTATTAACACTTCAGGAACATGAATGACTATAGACATTTGGAAATTTTTGCAAATAACTTGCAACCATGTAAGCTATAGCCATTGGAGAACTTTGACAAGCAATTAGTGATCATAAAAACGTTGCCATAAAGTTATTTAAACTATCAAGGTATCAACCATTGAGACTTTAAAACAACAATTTCAAAGTGCATGAACTAGGTTAGTATCATCAATATAGATCACCAAGTAAATCCAAGATAAATTCTTTTTAGCAAAACCAAACAATAGATAGTCCATACAAGCAACAACAAATCTTCAAAATCGATCAGATTAGAGAATTGCAGTATGAAAACTTGATTTTTGGAATCAAAGAGGGGGTTACATAGTCATAAGGTATAAATACCCCCTGATGTTGTGCTAAATCACAACATAAATTTTCAGGGATGTGATTATTTAAAACATCAACAAGAAAAATTCCTACTATCTCATTTATCAATCTTGTTAAACACTTAGTGTAACTTCATCTACAACTGTACACGGAGAAAAAAAAACCAAAATTTATGCTAATATGATATTTTCATCAAACTCATGGTATCATGCTATGGACAAAAATTAATTATAAATTGAACTTAAAAACTTTGGCAACACATTATTGTTTTAATCCCCTTTTATGTACATTTTCATACATAGTTGTCATGACGCCGTTAACTCATTGTTGGTTAGCTTAGAAACAACTTTCTAAATATTTCATAAATATTCATAAATTTGTAATAATTTAAAGTAGCAATTTCCAATAAATTTAAATTTTCCACAACACTTTAAAAAGTAATAAGAAACAAAAATTTCAAGAACATTGATAGATATATTTGACAATGTATCTATATAACTCCAAAAATATGAGAGTATGCTTCGGCTCCAATGCCCTTACCAACTCATTGTGAACCATCCAATTTTCCACCCAACCATATCCAGGGAGAATTTTTCCCCTGGAACCCTTCAGCTGTATAAGTTCACAAACAATACTAGAACATAGCAGTAGAGAGAGATACAAGGCAAGTTGAGGAAGATAAGTTTCACTTCCTCTCAATACTTCTCATGTTCAACTCCATTGGGTAGATCTACTTTGTAATTTAGATTAGTATTTGGCTACTCTCCAAGTCTCTCTCTTTCACAATCTTCTTCAAATCTCTCAAACTCTTGGTATCACCATCCACCTCCCTCCCTAGTGAGAAGACATGAGACACGTATATAAAAGGAGCACCAAATTATTGTCATAAAGGAGTAATATGCATGCCTTGAGGTAAAGTAACATCTTCCATTTAGAGGAGTGTAACTCATGCCATTAAGGAGAGATATGCATGCTTTAGTTAAGGAGAGTGTAACATATGCATTAAAGAGAGCGTAAGAACCTTTTATGACATGCTTTTAATAAGTGTAAGAGGAATATGTCATCTCTTTGATGAGTGCATAAGAGATTGTGTAATGTATCATTAAGAGAGAGTTATGTAGAGCCATGAGAGTCATCAAGGAGAGTTGTGAAGTGGTTGAGGAGATGAAGGTGACTTGTAATTCCTTTTTAATAATAATATCATAGTCTCATAAAATATAATAGTAATATTAATAATATTGAGGATTAAGTCGAGATTGAACTATTAGGATTGATTAATTATAAGTTAAGTGATTTTCCTTCAACTATACTTGATTACCTATTGATTGAATGTGTTTTACTAATTTTGGAAAATCATACTTGGAATGCTAGACATGACTTTCTATTTTTAGAAAGTCACTCCAAATTTATTAAGGAAATTCATCCCGGAGCTTCCCATGAGTGGTATTTTTCTTTTGAAGAATAGGGATTCCACATCCCTATTGCATGCATCTCTGTGGCTTAGTAGATTGAAGACTTCAAGCCCTGATCTACTCCAAGGATCCAAGGTGTGGAGATTCCACACCTTGATCTTTTAAATATTTAGGACTCTGCGTCCTAATTCTTTATTATAGATCCAAGACTCCACGTCTTTATCTTTCAAGGATTTAGTACCCTGCATTCTAATCCTTTTATTATATATCCAAGACTCCACATCTTTATCTTTCATGGATTTAAGACTCCGCGCCCTAATCCTTTTATTATAGATCCAAGACTCCATGTATTTATCTTTCATGGATTTAGGATTCTGCACTTTAATTTCCACGACTTCTCATCTACTTTGCTTTGAAACTTCGGGTTTCACATTAAGGTACTGATTGTGAGCTCATGCACATTTGTTGATTCGTTGGTAAGGTCTTGTTCCAATACCTGCACACATCACAATCTCATAGATCAAAGGAATCAAATGATTTTCATAATTAACTTATTCACATTTTACCAAGGATTGTGCATGACTTTCACAATCATTTTGGTTTTGGAGAAATGACTTTCTCATTCATTTATAACTTGAGCATCCTTGTTGCAAATGACCAGGTCCCCTGCCACATCCTGCTTAGTACAAAATTAAACATATATAATCATACAAATCATGTATCATCCATAAATCATACTTAACCATATGTTCTACATAACCATGATCATCCATGGATCTATTTGTCTCAATCCTCGATCCCCATCCATGTCATACACCTATATCCAAACAAGGATACCAAAAGCAAAAACATCAATAATATGCACTTCACCAAAATTAGTCTTACCAAAATCAGTTTTTATAATAAGCACATAGCAACCGTGTGACATAACCCAGGTCTATACCATACAAGCATATACATAAGTCTAATATGCATAATCTTATATCACTACATCAAAACCACCCTCTCTAAGTGTCACAAAAGTAACCTTGCTAATGTGGGACATTACAATATATGTTAAAGTAATGCATTGTAAATTGGTGAAAAATGTTTGGGATAAGCTCCAAAATATATATAAGGGGACAAAAAGGTCAAGGAGGTCAAAATTTAGACTTTTAGAGGAAAATTCGAACAACTGAAGATGAATGAAGATGAAAATATTGCAGGTTATTTTCTCTAGGTTGATAAGTAATAAACACCATACAATGATTGAGAGAACCAATGGAAAACAAGGTAATTGTCCGAAAGAAACTGAGATCACTTCCAATAAGTTTTGACGCTAAAGTATCAGTGATAGAAGAAAGATTAGACTTAGTGCCATCATAGACGAGTTGCATGGAATACTTACAACCCACGAAATGAGAATAGAGCAGGAGAATCCATCCAAGAGAGAAGTACCTTTTATCGCATCCAAGAAGACAGGGAAAGATAATAAATAGTCAAAGCCAAGCCCCAGTTGTAGCTGCAACGAAATTTCAGATGAAGAAAGAGCCAACTTTGTGAGAAAGTTGAAATGAGGAACAAGTAAGTACAAAGGTAAGATTCCTTTAAAGTGTTTCAATTGTGGTGAAATCGGTCATTTTGCTTCAAAGTGTCCCTATACAAAGAGCTTTGATGACGAAGAAGAAGCTCTTAGGAAAGTAAAGAAGAATCAAAGAAAATACAAGAAACAAGATAAAAAGAAGCCTTGAAGAAAAGTTTATATTCAAAAGAAGAGATAGTCTCACTACAAAAGGAAGCACATAAGAGGAATATCTAGCAAAATTTTGCAAACATCACCAAATTATCAGAGTCAAAGATCATGTGATGAAAAGACTAGAGTAGGATATAAAAGCACACACTTGTTAAAGGTTCAAGCTCCATGTAAATGGAGGCTGAACAAAAGGCCTATGCAGATACCGTTAAGGAACCTATCAAGGAAGAGGAAAGCATGCTTGAAAAAGAGAAGTTTCAAGATCAGAAGATGCGAAATTAGCAATTTGCAAAGGAAGGTCTTTGGAAAAATGTATCACACAAAAGATTCCTCACTCCCACATATCAAACTATTTTCCTTGGTATATGTTTACTCTTGCAATAATTTTGGACACAAAGCTATGGATTGTAAATTTTATGCTAGGAATAGAAGCAACAATGGAAGCTACTCTAGGAATGGTTATCCTAAAAAGTCTCAAGAAAGGCGCAACCATAATTATAACAAATTTGGATTCCTAGGTAATGAAGTAGAATGCCACAAATGCAACAATTTTTGAGATGTAGAAAAGGATTGCGGGTTGAACACTCTTCCAAGGGAGACAAAGCATGAAATAAATGTTCTTCCAAAAGAACCTTCAAGATTTTGGAAGAAGGATGAACATTGTGCGTTTGCTCTAAAATACCAAAGCAAGAAAAGTGTATGGTATGTCGACAGTGGTTGCTCAACGCACATGACAAAGGATAAAAATAAATTTGTGTCTTTGCAGGAAGGAAACAATGGAATAGTCTCATTTGAGAATGATGGTTCATCCAAGGTTATATGAAAATGTACAATTAAGTTCAGAAGTAAGAATGCCATTGCAGAAGACATTTTTCTTATTGCAAAAATGAACCATAACCTGTTGAGTGTGAGTCATATGTGTGATCAAGTACACATGTTTTTGTTTGACTCAAGGAAATGTGAAATAAGAAGGGATAAATCAGGTACGTTAGTGGCGACAACAACAAGAACTCCAAATGATATATACACCTTAGATGAAATTGGAAAAGAAGGTTGTTTCTTGGTAAAGGAGGATGAAAGTTGGCTTTAGCACATGAGAATGGGTCACATAAATTTCAATAATTTGGTAAAGATCAGTGAAAAGAAAGTTGTTAGAGAAATGCCTTAAATTTTAAAACCATCTACCACCATGTGTAAGCACTGTAAGCATGGAAAACATACAAGAGTTGAGTTCAAGACCAAGGAACATTCCACTTCAAAACCATTAGAGTTGGAACGCACCGACTTATGTGGATCAATGAGAACCAAAGGATTGGATGGTGAACAATACTTCAATCTAATGATCGACAATTATACCAGAATGACGACAGTAAGTTTTTCGAAGAAAAAGTCAGAAGCATTTTAATGTTTTAGAATTTGAAAAGAGATGGTTGAATTTAAACTGATATGCAAATCATGTGTTTAAGATTTAATAATGGAGGAGAATTTACATCCAAATAATTCAAACACTATGTAAATAACAAGGGATAAAAGGCCAATTCTCCACATCTGGGACACCAAAGCGGAATGGAGTCGCTGAAAGAAAAAACAGAATGGTAGAAGAAATGGCTAGGACCATGTTGAATGATTCCAAATTAGTCGACACTTTTGGGTTCAAGCAGTGGAAAAAATTGTGCACATTCAGAACAAAGGAATGCTTAGAAGCAATTGTGACAAGACCTCATATGAATTATGGAAAGGGAGACCGACAAATTTCAAGCATTTCAGAATCTTCGGAAGCAGATGCTACATAAAGAGGGAAGACAAGAAGATCGAAAAATTTGATTCTTGAGCAGACAAAGGCATATTCGGTGGGTACTCAGAGAAAATCAAGGTATGCAAATGCTATAATTTGAGACTCAACAACATAGTTGAAAGCATCAATGTAACATTTGATGAAGTTCATGGAAAAAAGGACAAACAAGGAGGCCCATCTTTAGAGAACAAGAAACATAAGTAGCAGAACAAGGAAGAATAAAAGAAGAACAATTAGACAAAGAGTCATTTGTCAACCAAGAAGAAGCAGAAGATAATCAACATGAACCTTCTAAAACCACTAAACGATGGTACCAGAAGAATCATCCATAAAAAAAAATCATCGGTGATATGAATGCAATAATACGAACCAGAAGAAGCCAACAAATACACATGCCAGAACATGGACATCTTGCGCTCTTATCCACAAATGTTCCTAGCATCTTTGAAGAAGCCAACCATGATGAGCATTGGATCAAAGCCATGGAAGAAGAACTGAAACATATCGAAAAAATAAAACATGGGAATTGGTCCCAAGATCTAGGGACAAAAATGTCATTGGCACAAAATGGGTTCTTAGGAACAAGTTGAATGAAGATGGACAAGTGACTAGAAAAAAGTAAGATTGGTTTGTAAAGGATATGCGTAGGCTAAAGGAATAAACTTCGAATAAATGTTTGCCCTTGTTGCCAGGATGGAAGTTATTCGATTCTTTTTGGCTTATGCTTGCTCAAGAAAAATCAAGGTGTATCAGATGGATGTATAATCAAATTTTATGAACGATGAATTGGAAGAAGTCTACATAGAGTAACTTGAAGGTTTTTTGCTTACAAAAAATAAAGAATATGTTTGTAGGTTAAATAAATCCTTGTACGGTCTCAAGCAAGCTCCTATAGCTTTGTATGCTCGTCTGGACAGGTATTTGCAACAAGAAGGGTTCAAAAGAGGAAGTGTTGATAGAAATTTATACATAAAGATTGAACAAGACAACTTGAATCTCATTGAAGTGTGTGTGGATGACATCATTTTTGGCAGTGATGATGATAGGCCAAGAAAATTCAAGAATTTGAGAATATTGAGAATTATTCAAGAATTTGGAGCCCCCTTCTTGTGGAGTCCAAGAATATTTTTTATTGAGAAATTTAATCAAGTTATATAAAGAGCACATTAAATAATATTTAAGGGAAATGTTGGCCCTAATGTTGTTGGGGTTTTTGGCTCCAAAAACCAAATTTAAAATTTAAGTTTGAATTTATAATATTAAGGTCGACTTCCCTCCTTAAGATGGTTGGGTTTCCCCTCTAGAATGCCCTTTCGGCCTCTATAAATTAAACCCTTATTCCCTCCTATTGTGCAACAAATATCACACTCAAGATCTGAAATATCTTTGCGGTATTTGAATAGTCAAGCATATCTCAAATAGAAGGTTGAAAGTTTAATATGGGCTATTTATTTATTTATTTAATTTTGGTCATGGTGTTTCGTTGGGGTATTGTGCTTCTTTTGTGGGTATTCAACCCTCTATGATAGGGAAAGTATGAGCCAAAATTGAGACAAAACTTGGAGTAATCTATATGCAAACATTTGAAGATCATGTGGACTTATTGAAGCGAGGTTCTTTGGTAGGTTTTAAGGCCTTATTTCAGCCTTCAACAGAAATAAATCTCAGTGGCATATTCACACATTTTGGAGCACTTATTAGATACCCCTCAACCTGATTTCATTGGATTCTATTCAATGATATTTTTGGCATCCGGTTTTTGGACTGAGGTCATTCTCTTGCGCATATCTCAAGTAACTTCAACTCTATGATTTGATTACAGATTTGCATGCAAATTTTGGAGGTACTCTGCATGTTATCTAGGAGACATTAGGGATTTTCTTATGAAAGACTTTGGACTAGTTTTTTTAGTGCCCTAATCCGAGCTTGTTTAAGAATTAACTTTGCTCTTGTGGGTGAACTCATCTTAGATCATTTAATGAAATTAATGGTTGTGTGTTTAACTGTGTTTATCACATATCTGAGAGGATTTTTGTGAACAAAATTCCATCTTATGTAGACTTTGACTTGTGGAATCTAAGGCACGTTTTGAAGGATATTGCGTGGGGCATTTATTCTTGGCACCTTCACTAATTTGATGAAGCCTAATTTTCAATTGCAAATAATTACTTTATCACAAGCATCAAGGATTGTCTAGGGTTTTCTAAAGGTTTGATACTATAATTTCAATGGTCCGTTATTCTTAGACGTAATTATACTTCTCTTCAAGTCATTGTTGAATCATCTTCAAGGTAGGTTAAGTCGTGGAGTAGCAGAGGTGAAGCTTGGAATTGCAAACAAAGGTATGATTTGAAGTACTCTATTCAAATTTGAGAATTATTCAAGAATTATTAAGAAACAATTTTGTTGTGGTCAAGTGTTAGGCTACAATAACTTTATGAATACTGATAAGTTTCAAGCTTCCTCGAAAGTATAAAACCTCATTAAGAGGCTTCATATACACTAGTAAAATATTTGTACGTTAGAATCAGAGGGACAATATTAACAAAAGATAAGGGCAGTGAATTTAAATGAGCAAAGGTTAGATCAATGTTGTAGATATACATCCTCAGGCATATTTTTGGTAGAAATTAGATTCGAGACATCTTTAGGTACATCAATGGTAGAACACATAAAGTACATGAATTGTTTTGAAGAGAAGTTGTTATATAACATTGTTACTAATCAAACGAGTACTGAATCGAGTTCTCATTTTTTAGAACTAGCAAAAAATCATCCGATTTTGAAAAATGTTGATTTAGAATATACCTTTTTTTGGAGCATATTTTGAGACAAATATTCTTATGTATTAAGTATGCATATTTTTTTAAATGTTAGTGATTTTCATTTTAACGTTGATTCAGAATACACCTTTTTTTTGGAGCATATTTTTGAAACTCTAAATTTTCTTATGTATTCAGTATGCATGATTTTTTTAAAATGTTACAGAATTTCATTCCAATTAAAAAAATGTTGTTGCAACATCACCCCCCCCCCGCCCCTCCCATTTTTTGACACTTTAAATATATATATATATATATATATATATATATATATATATATATATATATTTTATAACATGAATGGTTAAATTTTTTATTTATGGAGGTAGGTTGGGCCAGAGCCTAAACAACCTCGATTACAAAGCCTATTCCAGAATCCCCAAATAATCCAAATATGTTTTACATGGTCGAGCTTCGTGGGATGGGTAACTAGATGGGGTATTTACCATTTTTTGAGAATTCTCCATGTTCTAAAAGACATCTTGCATTTTCTTTTGCATCCGCCTCTTTGTTTAAATTTTGCAGAATATGATAGAAAGAGCTAGATGTGAATCTTTGAAATAGTTTTCCGAGTCTCTGCAGCGTCTTGTTGAGGGCCGAGTTGCTGAAGTGAACTCTTGTATTTTGATTTTAATCAGGATTTCCGAGTCTCCAAATACTTGAATGTATTTTTCTCCATTCTCCTGCGCGATTTGACAAGCCTTAAGCATTCCTAAGATTTCTGCATGGTTGTTGGTGTTCTGCCCAAGACCCCAGCTGAAGCTGTTTTGGCTGTGAATCGATTTGGAATAAATAAATCCCCCAGCTTTAGATTTTCTCGGATTTCCTTTTGAGGCACCATCAAAAAATATTGTGGCTCTGTTATGGTTCTGCCACCAATTTTTAAATTCAAGCTCTGGGGTTCGAAGTCTCCATTCCGGGTTGTAGCATGGTCTAGAGAGAATCCTGATTCGAGAGGCTGTCTTCAAAGGTATGTCTATTCGACTAATTACATCTGGAGAGAGATCAGTGCTTGACTTGAGGGGAAGGTTTACCAAATTCTCGATTAGTAAGGCTTTTGCTTTGGCTGCAACAACAGTTGGGGAAAACAATTTGCTATTGAAGATTGCTTCATTCCTTGCCAGCCAAATTTCCCAACAGACAAATTTGGGGATGGAATGCCAGATGTTAAACCAAAGAAATTTTCAATTTAGATCATGGGGAGAGCGTTCGGGGAAAGTGGTGAAGAGGATGGTTGTCAATATCTGCGATGGGGTTTGTGCATCCAACCCATGCAATGCCTTCACTCACACTTCTTGGACTTACACACAGTCAAGAAACAAATGATCCATAGTCTCCACCGCTACGCAGTAGAGCGAGCATCTATGAGACCCAAATATTCCTCTTTTTTGCCAGATTTTCACCTGTTAAAACACGATTATGAATGAGGATCCAAGCAAAAAAATTAACCTTGGGGAGTCTAGCTCGGTCCCAAATCTGTTTCCAAATCGAAGGATTGTGCAAAGGAATGCTGCGCTGGAGAGCTGCAAATCCTTGGGCAACTGTGTAAACTCCGATTTTCCCCCATCCCCATTTGTCTTTTGAGCTGCGCTGTGTTGGAGCCAGCCCAACGAAATTCGCGAGGAGGGGAACTTGATGCTGCATCTGTTTAGGAGGACGTGGAATATTCCAATCCCAGCACATATGTCTTCCATTTTTTGATGCCAAGACTGATTAGCCAGTCACGCAGCTCTGCGAATTCCTGGGCATTGTTTAGAGATTGTAGTCCCATAATTTTGTCTTCCCAAATGTTGATGATTTTCCCATTTCTTGGAATTCTATATAGTTGCTCCTTGTAAAACTCCCAACTGTGAGTGCAGATTTTCCATAGAGCTTTTCCTTTGGTTGCTATTCCTTTCTCCATATCTTGCAGAGTGAGGCCATGCATATATTTTTTGATGAAGACTTGACTGACCGAGTGTCTGTGATTCGAAAATTTTTTCCATAGCATCTTGCCACCCAATGCCAAGTTGGGCAGACCAGGATCTCTTACTTGTAGGCCTCCATCTAAAAGAGGTTTTTTCACAATATCCCAATTTACCAAATGAAATTTCTTTTGATTTCCCTTACCTCCTTGCCACAATAAGTTTCTTAACATCTTGGAAAGCTGAACTGTAATCGATTTTGGAGCCAGTAAGAAGGTTGCTTGATATAATGGGAGGGAGAAAAGAACAAAATTAACCAGTATGAGCTTCCCAGCTGTGGTGAGCCATTGTCCGCCCCATAATTTGTTTTTTGCCTTGATTTTGCTGAGTATGTCGGCCTAATGGAGAGCCTTGTTGATGCCTAGGGACAGAGGCAGACCAAGGTAATTGATTTTATCCCATCTTGCATAGCCCACATATCCAAGAACTTGTGCAATTCGGTTCATGGCTTGCTGATCGATCTCCCAACCATACACTGCACTTTTCCTTCTGTTGACCAAAGCTCTAGGGACTTTGCAGAAGATTTGAATAATTTTCTTAAATTCCCTTGCAATTTTTAATGAGGCTCCGCCTAGAAGAATTGAATCATCAACAAACAAGGCATGGTTTATTGGATCAGTGCCTCTCACCGCCCTAATGCCAGGGAGAGTCCCATTAATATTTTCTTCATTCAGCTTCCTGCTAAGGGAATCTGCCATCAAAATGTACAAGAAGGGGGAAAGAGGACAACCCTGTCTGATGCCCTTTGTTGCTTTGAAGTAACCGGCAGGCCTACTGTTGACCAAGGGAGCAATCCACGACTCTCCAATACAAGCTTTAACTAGCCTAATAAACTAGGAGCTAAAACCAAAAACAGCTAGACTTGGAGAAGGAAATAATGTCTTACTCGATTGAAAGCGTTTGCCATATCTAGCTTGATTATCATTCCTTTCTTGTGACGATGGAGGCTTGGATGAATGGTTTCCTACACCAGGGCCACATTGTCTAGAATGTGCCTTCCTTTGACAAACCCACTTTGACTGCTAGAGATGAGTTTACCTAGAAGAGGCTTGATTCTATTTGCCAGAAGCTTAGAAAGGATCTTATATGATGCATTGCAAAGTGAAATAGGCTTGAAGCGGTCAAATGAGGCATGGCTTACCTATTTTGAGATAAGTGCAAGGAAAGTGGAGTTGGTGTTGCCACCAACTTTGGATTTCTATTGAAAACCCTTTATCATCCGAATCAGATCAGTCTTTATAATATTTCAGCATATTTTGTAGAAGTGTATAGTAAATCCATCAGGCCCAGGAGCTTTGTCTGGTTCCATCATCCACATGACATTGCTTATTTCCTCTTCCGAGAAGGGCTTAAGAAGGCTGGAGTTATCCTCCTCCTTTATCACACTTGGAATGTGAGAAAGGTATTCAACACTTTCTTCTTCAAAGTTTGATCCATTTTCCATGTATAACTACTGGAAGTGTGAGGTAGCTGCCTCACGAATCTCTGTTATTCCTTTATGCACTATCTCCTCTGAAGTAGTTATGTTTTCTATGTGATTTCTCAAGATTCGAGTTCTGATTTGCTTGTGGAAGTATGCAGAGTTCTGTCTCCCGATTTTAGCCAGAGGTTTTGAGATTTTAGTCTTAAAGTCTCCTCCTCTAGTTTGAAGGCATGAAGAGTGCTTTTTTGGGTAGATTGCTCACGTTGCAAATCGGAGTAGGTGATTTCCTGCTGTTCCATTTCCATTTGCATATATAATAGACTCTCAGAGGCCTTCTTTCTAAGGCTAGTTGGAGTGCATGTGGGTTTTTTTAACCACTCCTTCAAAGCTGTTTTGGTGGCCTTGAGTTTTTGCTCCCAAACATAGCTAGTCGACCCAATGATTGGCTTGGACTAAGCTTTTATGATTGTCTCCATAAAACCTTATCTTTCTGTCCATTGAGAGCTAAATTTGAAAGGGATGGGTCCAAGGTTTTCTGCTTCTTCAATCTGCAACAAGATGGGTTTGTGATCTGATGTCATTTTGGGCAGGATTTTGGAGATGATTATCTTCTGCTCGGAGAGGAGGGTGCATTGTATTAGAAATCTGTGAAGCCTAGCAGAAATGTCCTCCTTTCTAGCTCTATTATTTGACCATGTATAGAGTCCAGATTTGGGTTTGATATCCAATAAATCCCAATCATGGATCAGGTCTTCTACAAGAGGAAGGATGCGGTCCTTGCTACTGTTACCTCCTTTTTTCTCCTTTTGATCGAGGACAAGATTGAAATATCTAGCAAGGATTAAATTCTTAGGTGAGAAGGCTTCTAAAAAGTCTGAAAGAGTAAGCCAACAATCCTTTTTTTCCTCATATAACACCGGCACATAAAGATTAAAGATGGCAAGGGAGGTAGTACTTGCAAGATGCTGGAGTTCGGTGTAGATCCAATGCTGCGTTTCGAAGGAGCTAACAAGAAGTAAATTTTCATCCTCCCAGAGAGTGGCAAGGCCTCCATAGGTTCCCCTGGCACTTATTGCTTTCCCAACCCTTTTTTTCCATTTGTATTTACTTAGGTGCAGAAGGGCAGACCCTTCTATTTTGGTCTCTTGGAGCAAGAGGATCTCGGGGGATTCAGATTTTATGAGGTTCTTCACAGCTTCCACTTTTGTGGGATTCTCTAGACCTCTGCAGTTCCAAGAGATTATATGCATTATTTACTTGCAGAGGGATGGCCTTTGTGAGGCCTGGTTCTAGTATTTCTGCCTATAGACATCTCAATCATGGATTGACTGCCCTGCATTTTTTGCTTCTCGGCCTCTTCTTCTCTTGCCTCTCTATGATACTTTCTCTCGACTCTTTTGATGGGCCTCTCAAAATTTTATTCTTTCGAGGATCCAAAGGATTCTGGGGGCTTCTTTCTTGTCATTTCTGCATAGGATGGGGAGGTGTTTTCTCCTGTGGGAGATCCAGTTTGTATTGGGATGACATCTTCCTATCTTTCCTCTTCTACTGTTGGTTTAGGTTGTGTTTCCTCCACTACATCTTTTGTTGGAGCTATTTGTTCTTCAGGAGTACTTAGGGTTTTAAAAAGGTTGGTGTTTGCAGCTGTTGTTAGAGGGCCTAGAGGCTCCGCCCCTTGCACCACCGAGGTAGGTACGACAGATCCAACTGGCTTGCTTTTCCATTTTGTTTTGTTGTTTTGTTTGTTAGGAGCAACTTTCTGAACCTGTGTCCACTGTT
This sequence comes from Pinus albicaulis, assembly GCA_034641835.2. Taxonomy (NCBI): domain Eukaryota; kingdom Viridiplantae; phylum Streptophyta; class Pinopsida; order Pinales; family Pinaceae; genus Pinus; species Pinus albicaulis. The sequence goes on from CM076574.1 coordinate 108,969,615, forward strand.
CCTCCTTTGAGTTGTCTGTCTCTTCCACTGTTTTATTTTTACAATATCTGGAAAAATGCCCATATTCATGGCAGTACCTGCTCTTAAATGGTACCTGTTCATAGTCTAGCACTTGGATGTGAGACCAATCCAATACCTTGAGTTTGATAGCCCCAGGAAGGCCTTATTCCAAGTCAACTTCTACACAAATTCTTGCACAAGAGTATTGATCTTTCTTTTCTTCTCTGTCTATGTATTTCCCCAGTTTGTTTCCAATAGTTTCTAAGGATTTAGGGTTCCAGTAGTGAAGAGGGAGGTGGGGCAAACACACCCAGACTGGGACTGCTGAGGGAACATCTTGACTTGGATCAAAATCAGGGGTCCATTGATTCAGATATAGGCCCTGAGGCCCCATGAAATATGGGCCATTGCGGAAGATCATATTCCTATCTTCTACTGTTTCAAAGACGAAGACAAAGAAACCCTTACCTACAAGGAAGCTTCTGATTCCTTCTTTGATGAGGGGAGACCAGTTTCTTTGGATCCAGGCTTTGACAGCTTTGGGCGAGGGCCAAAGCCCAATGAACTGTCCAATGAGCCCTCTTTCTGCAAGATTTAGGGCTGATCTACAAGGCTCATCAATCGAGAGATCCACTGATGGGATAGTAGCCATTCCTTTAACAATTTTTTGCTAGTGTTCGCTTGCTGGACGCTTGGAGAAACTTTCCACTAGCTTCTTGAAGGAAGAGAGCTAAGGTGGAAGTGAGGAATCGATCTCGGGGCCCCCTCCTGGGGCCATGGATGTGGAGCAGTCTCAGGGGAGCGATCAAGATCGCATGCAGGCTCCTCAGCAACAGTAGTTTTGACACTTCAAATATTTTTATATCATAAGTATGGACAATTTTTTAAAATGTTGGTGATTTTTGTTTTTTATTAAGGGTCGTTCATGGACTCTAGGTTGCTGCTACATCCACGAGAAAATCCAGACATATCAACTTGAAGGGATCTACCTGTCGGCCAAACAATTAGGCCTAACCCCAAGGTCGTCGAGGAGATTTGACCTCGTGACCTCCAAATTAGCGAGGTACTTAGCGACGAGAACTTAACCAATTGAACTAACCCTTGAGGCTTAAATGTTGGTGATTTTCATTTGACTTTGAAAAGCATCAACCTTTTTTTTAGGCATATTTTGGACACTTTAAATTTTCTTATGTGCTAAGTATGCAAAATTTTTCTTTTAGTGTTGATTATTTAACCACTTTGCAAGTTGTCTTATTTCTCCTTTTGTTTTTTGTCCTAAGATGTTTGTATTTTAAGGGTTTTCCAAACTTGTATTTTTTGTTTTTCTTTGCAATGTTTTGTTATAACGATTTTTTTGTTTTGTTTTGTTGCAAAGTTTAAAAAAAAATAATAAAATTGTTAGATTTAAGACTTTTGTGATCCATAAATTAGATAAATGTCTTTTGGATTAATCACATTGTTAGGATTTGGTCGACGTTTTGAACCAACTAATGTGTTTCATTCTCAAGACAAGGTGAAAAAGCTCATTGTCTTAATGAATAAATAGTGTGGATGCATCATTGCCCGGAATTAGTCGCTGAAAAACTAGCCTTTTGAAAACTAGTTGTTGAACTAGCCATTAATTTAATTAGTTATTTAATAAATTAATAAATATTGTAAAAAAAAAATAAAATTTTAATTTAAAGGATTACAATTAATAAACATTATATTTATAATTCAATTAATATAATATATAAGATAATATCATATCAAGGGCAAGAATAAAGATAAATAAATAAAGATTAAGAAATAAGGGGGTGGGGGCAAAAAAACCGGGACTGAGAGCAAGAGGGGTGGGAAATCACCTCTAGAGGGCAGGAGTCCAACTAAGAATTTCCATAGGGATGATGATTGGAAATTGAGTAGGAGTTGGACTCTTTCCCTTGCATATAGATATAATTAAAAAAATAACTTATTTCGGGACTTTTTCACTAAACTAGTATGTTTAATAAAATGTTTTTATGAAGAAATTGAATTAAAAAAATTGGAAAAATAACAAATTTTGTGAATTTTTCATCCAAAAATGATTTTGTAAAATTTTAAGTAAAAATAACAAAAACATATTAAAACATACAATCTAAAAAAACAATAATTAAAAAAAAAATCTAAAAAAAAAATAAGAAACATAAAATAATTAAAAAATACAATTAAATTTAAAAGAAAAAAACATTATAAAAACATTAAAACGAAAAAAGACATTAAAATAAAAACATTTTAATTTTTTTGGAAAAAACATTAAAATGAAATTAATATAAAAAACTAAAAACAAACATAATCAAGGGCTACATAATAGCTAGTACCTATGCTTAGCTTAAATATAACTTAATTAAACTAAAAAATAATAAAGACATAAAGACAAAGATTTACCTATGTAAAACTTTGTTATTATTAATATAAAATCTTACATTCATTAAAAAAAATAAAAATAAATAAATAAATTCATCACAAAAATAAAACAGCTAATAAAATATTGTATTGTTAAATGTCATCACAAAAAAATAAAATTGTTTATATTAACAAATATACAATTTAATATACAAGTTGTCTTTAGTGCGACTTTTTGAAGGCTTTTCTGGTGGGTTTTTCCAGTCTAATTTCTCTAAAATTCGACAAGAATTCATTGGAAACATAAGTTTGATGGGTAACCTTGCACAATTGAAGTGCCCTGGGGTTTTTTAGGGTGCTGAATCCATATACAGTGAAAAAAACCAGTTTAAATAGCACAAAACAATTTCACCTCAATTTTTTTGCCCGATTCTGGCACTGGAAAGTCCAAAAAGTCGCACTAAAAACAACTCCATATATGTGTGTGTGTGTGTTTAATATGATAATAAATCATCTTAAATTGAAAATATGGAGAAAACACTAAAAGTCATGAAAATAGAAATTTTAGAAAAATGAAAAAAAAAAAACAGAAAGTTAAATAAAAATGAAATAAAACTAAAAACAAAAAATTAGTAACTAACAAAAATAGAAATTACTAAGCAATCGATAATAAGACCTCAACCAATCATATTACAAATAAATATATTTAAATAATAAAAATAAATAGCAAATTTTTTTTCTCAATGTTAAACTTTCCATAAACAATATAGATTTTTGGTCAAGATAAAACAAAAAATTAGTAACTAATAGACTAAAAAATCGATAATAAGACCTCAACCAATCATATTATAAATAAATATATTTAAATAATAATAATAAATAACCAAAAAAATCTCAATGTTAAACTTTTGGATAAACGACATAAATTTTTGGTCAGAAGTAAACTAATACAAAGTCAAAGCAAAATTGAATGAGTTATACCATGCTACAAACTAATACAAAGTCGAAGCAAAATTGAATGAGTTATACCATTCTTGTAGCAGGTATAAAAAGAACAATTAAAAAAAAAAAAAAAAACATTAAAATAATTAAAAAAAAATATTATAATAAAGTAAAATAAAATAAAATGAAAAAAAGAGCCTCGACTAGTCGCTCCAAGGGCCATGAGTGAGGGCAGGGGGAGTTTTGAATCGACTTGCCCTTGTCCAAATGCTCGAGGGGTTGCGAGTGAGGGCCGGGGGATCTGCATGTGACTCCCCCCGCCTTTGCCTGCGACCACTCGGGTACCTAGGCGTAGGCAGTTCAATTCCGAGAAACATCTTGCCCCGCCCAAAATACCCCTCGGGTACCTAGGCGTAGGTAGTTCAATTCTGAGAAACATCTTGCCCCGCCCAAAAGCTCGAGAGGCCTCGAGTGAGGACAGGGGAGCCGGGTGCAATTCACCCACCCTCACCTGCGACCCCTTGGGCACTCAGGGGGACTGATTGGGCTCATTTTTTATTTATTTATTTTTAATGTTTTTTATTATTATTCTTTTTTAATTGTTTGTTTTTTTTTTAAATTTAATTTAATTTTTTTTTTAAAGTCTTTATTTTTAATTTTTTAATTTTTTTAATGTTATTTATTTATTTAATTTTAATGTTTTATTTATTTATTTTATTGTTTTTTTTAAATATTGTTTAATTTGTTTTGTTTTTTTTTTTTAGCAATTTGATTTGATTTTTTTTTTTTTTAATTATTTGTTTTTACATTTGATTTTTTTATTATTAGTTTTATTTATTTATTTATTTACTTATTATCTTTTATTTTATTTTAAATTTTTTATCTATCATTTTTATTTATTTATTATCTTTTTTTTTTTTTTTTTGGTATGGTTTGTGTCGATCTTCGATTAGCAACTCAACCTCATTATCTGTGAATTTGATAGGTTATTTTAAATTTTTCGTTATAATAAATCGAGTTTTCCCTCACAATGTTTTAATTTCATGGTTGATTTTCAAGTTTTCATTGGAATGGGTTGAGTTTATCTACATTGTGTGTGATTTCAATGGTTGATTTTTAATTTTTTTTTGCAATGTCAAGTTGTCTTAGGTTGAGATTTTAAAATAGTTATATTTTTAACATTTAAAAAAGAAATTACTCTTGGTATAATGACTTTTTCATTTTGGTGTTCATTTTTTAAGTCTTTTTAGTCATATAATATTTCCATAACGCCATGGTTGAAATATATTGAAAGCTTAAAGTTTTCTTGTTGTCATGATCTTTGGTTTTAATTTCATGGTTGAAAAATTATCAAAATTTTAAGGTTTTTGTAAGTCATGAAATTTTATCTTTAATGTTATGGTTGAAAACAATTATAAGTATTTTATCTTTAAAATCATGGCTGAAAATTGTTGGAATTTTAAAATTTTTCAAAGATTTGATATTTTATCTTTACTGCTATGCTTGAAAATCATTGGAATTTTAAGGTTTTTCAATCATGATATTTTATTTTTAACATCATTGCTAAAAAATGTTAAAAATTTACCCTAGAAAAAAAAGAGACTTTATTCCAACATCAACACTTGTCGTTTTTTGTGTGTTTTTTGGATCAAAAAATTGGTTTTTATTGACTTTTACTGCAATTTTAAAAAATGTTGAAATTTTACCTCGAAAAAAACGTTATTCCAACATCAATACTTTTCGTTTTCAAGGTGTTTTTTGCACACAAAAAATTGGATTTTATTGGTTTTTATTGCCATTTTTAAAAAATGCATAAAATTTACTCCAAAAAAGCGTTGACGCAAAATCAACAGTTTTCGTTTACGGGTTGTTTTTTCATGTTTTTTTGGCTAGAGTTATCGTTTTGAGATAATAGTTCTCATTTGATCGATAACTTTATTATATCAGTTAAAAGTAGTCCTGACTTTTTGAAAAAAATGTTTCTCCATTACATATCTCAAGCACATATTAGTAGAGAATGTTTCATTGCATATCTTTGTAAGTAGGTCATTATCCCTAGTACGAGAACCCACAAATTATTTCTCAAATTTAATATATTTTAGGGTGGCAGAGTGGTGCTAGGGAAAGTTGGAGCTTGCAGGGTGTTGGAGCATCCTATCAGTTGTCGTTGATAAAACCACGATGTTGGAGCGTCCTTCCAGTTGAAGCTGATAAACTAGGGTGTTAGAGCATCCTATAAGAAGTTGGAGCTTCTTGATAAATTGAATGTTTTTCTAGAGTACTAGAAAGTTGAAGCTTCCTCTTCAGTTGAAGCTGAGAAATTTGTACTCATAAATTATATAGAAAAGAGTTTGGTGGTTTTTCCTCCTCAAAAGGTTTCCATTTTTTTTTTTTTTGATGTGTTGATTATTCATTTTTAATTCTTCGCTAATACTTCGAAAATTTACAATTAACTAGTTGTAAGTGAAATCCTTCACATGTTTGGCGTCATCCAAAAAATGGAAAACAAATTCCAAATCATGAGATATGATCATGAAATTATCCTTCTCTCGGAAATTGGGAAATTTTCTTGAATTTGAAGACAAACGAAGCTTCTTTGAGACCCACTTTGTGTTTCAACTACTCTTTACCATATTATTACTATCACATTAACGTTTAGGCATATAAAGTGATCTTGAAAAACATAAATATGATTTTTTTGTATGCATTGACATAAAATTGTTTCATGCAAAATCTAATTTTATGTAGCATTGTGATTGTACTTTATAATATAATTATGGATCTTACTCTTAGGGACTTCCTTTTTCTCGGTGTGCTAGATAATCTTATGAGATGATTGATTGACCTTGAATGATACCTTTTATGCATTTGTGAACGCTGTATTCGATAAAGTAGAATAATATTCAAATCACTTTGGTTGAATCTTATGAAAATTTGAGGTGAAATATTAGTAGGCTGGAAAACAATAAATTTGTAAGATTTGGACAAAGACTCCAATGCAAAGGGAGAGTGAACATAGCAGTTTACCTAATTCCAAAATTTGTAGTTATTAGAGATCTATATCCCCTGCAAGTGAGAGATTCACGTTCATGCACTAGAAGAATAAGACTCGATTTCCCACCAGTTCTGCTAAGTGAGGATTATACCTTGCCACCTTCTAATTCTTTGAGGGGAAGGCGATGACCTTACTTGATCTATTCACAAGCTTTTAGGGGAAGAAAGAAATATAGGGGGAGATCTTGAATAGTGAATATTTCCTCTGAATTCAATGTAAAAGAAAGGTCTCAAGGTTGTATGCATATGATTTTTCATTCTTCAATAATTTTATCTTCATAATTTGATAGGGAGAGATGCATTGAAACCATTTCATGAACCCTTTCCTTTTTGTAAGATACAAGTAACTTGGATTCTAAATATCTATTTTAAATTTGTCTAGTATTTGAATGGATGATGACTTTAGATGAACAAATGTATTTAATAAACCAAAGGCCTTTATATTTTTCTTTTTAATTTTACATATTTTATGTTTAGCTTTCCTAAATTTCTAACAAGTGGATAACATAAAAATCCATTAATTTAGAAGTTGGAACATTGTAATTATTAGTCTTACGTGATCAGATAAAATTCCATTAATTTGGAAGTTAGAACATTGTACATGCTAATTTTAGGTGGATGTATGAAGGTAATTATTGGCGAAAAAAATGGAGTTGTCTTTAGTGCGATTTTTTGGAGTTTCCGGTGCCGGAATCCAGCTAAAAAATTTGAGGTGAAATCTTCATTTCTATTATTTAAACTGGTTTTTTTGACTATATATATGGATTCAACACCCTAAAAAACTCCTAGGGAACTTCGATTGTGCAAGATTACCCATCAAATTTCTGTTTTCAATGAATTCCCGCCAGATTTTAAAGAAATTAGACTGGAAAAATCCACCGAAAAGCCTTCAAAAACTCGCACTAAAGACAACTCGGAAAAAAAAATATTAGACCATTTAAGAGGGCCTAAGACACTATGAGTTATAGATTCTAGGTGGTTGCAAAATCAATTGAATTGTTCAACTTTTTCTTTCACGTTGGCCAGAATTATTTTACATAACCTACATTTTGTGATTGCTTTCGAAATTTGAAAAAGGTTTGGAGGTTAAATGCTTACATTGTTTAGAGGTTGGAACAAAATTGTATGACAATTTTGGCTAGGACCAACATTTTTAGTGACGTTGAAAAGAGGGGTTAAGGGATATGATTGACTATGTTCATGTTTAGGTAAGAGGTAAGTTGTTTTGTTTAAGGTTTTTGGAGTACAACTTAGGAATATATTGAATTTATGGAAGTGGAATTTTTCTATGGAAACCATCCTGGGTGCATCTCTTGAATGATTGTTAGATTTACACTTTGATAATTGTTTTGAAAAATGTCAAAGGCGCTCATTTGTGTTACATTTCGGTTGAGTAAAACTTTTACATTTTTTGTGAAATAATGTAGTGCCTTGCTCAAGTTGACTGACTTTGATATTACATTAATTTTGATATAATCTTAGAGCTCATTTATTATTCTTTAAGGATATTATATTAGTGATCTAATTATTTTTATTTTATTATTAGTGATATGATAATAATTATTAGAGAAATTTTGAGGTTTAAAATGATCCTCCTAGGGAATACTATAAAATAATAGGAGAAATAATAAAATAATATTAGATTACCTCATCAAGTTTTTGAAAGAAAATTGAAAAAACTACATTTTTCAACTTATCTCCCTATGATTTCACTGAAATTTTGAGCGAGAGTATTGGTTGGATTTTGCATCCTAGGAGAACCCATGTAGCATACTTTTGATGATCCCTATTACATGAAAAATGTGAAATACATTAAAAATCGTGATTGCAATAATGCTTTTTTATGTATTTCACATTTTTCGTGTAGTAAGGTCCATCGAAAGTATGCAACATGGGTACTCCTTGGATGCAAAATTAAATTCCGCATCCAATGAGTGATCTCACTCAAAATTTGAGTAAAATCTTCGGGAAATAAGTTGAAAATTTTGTTTTAAAAAAAAAATATATTTTTACCTTTTTACTCCAAAAATAATGAATAATTCCCCATGGTTGACATCATTATATTAAATCCTATTGGTTCTTATAAAGTTGATTTTGTTGTACATTTTTGTTTTGAGGCCCATTTTTTGCCTCATTTTTTGCCTCAAAATTTCTCTAATGTGTGATGTACCAATTTGACGTTATGACGATGATGGTTGTGATGGATTTATTTGATATCTATGTAATTATGTTGAATTCATTACATTGTCTTGTTTACATATTTTGAGGAAAATATTCATGTTTAGAATTAGTGATTATGTTGATGATTATGTCATAACGATAATTAAACATGTATAATACTTCCAATAATTAACATTAT